>CATOUR010000706.1:0-21429 GCA_951848785.1 Callosobruchus maculatus | reverse complement strand
AAACAATAGAAAACGAATAAACACAGCCGAATACAACTGAAAAGAGCAGAAGACAGCTAAGAACAAGAGAAAGCGAGCAGATAACAACTGCAAAAGATAGGAATCGTCAAAATACAACCGAATAGAACAAAAAACAGCGCATAACAGCAGAAAGCAAGCAGACAACAGCGCTAAACAACAGAAAACGACTAAACACAGCGGAATACAACCAAAAATCACAGAAAACAGCTCTCAAAACAACAGAAAGCAAGCAGATAATGGCTGTAAACGGTAGAAAAGGACCGAATACAACCAAATAGAACAGAAAACAGAGCATAACAACAGAAACCAGGCAGATAACAGCGCTAAACAATAGAAAACGACTAAATTCAGCCGAATACAACAAGAAAAGAACAGAAAATAGCTAAAAACAACAGAAATCAAGCAGATAACAACTGTAAACGGTACAAGACGACCAAATACAACCGAATAGGGTCAAAACTAACTCAAAACCACAGAAAGCAAGCAGATAACAGCGGGAAACAATAGAAAACGACTAAACACAGCCGAGTACAACCGAAATAAGCAGAAAACAGCTAAAAACAACAGAGAGCAGGCAGATAACAGCGCTAAACAATAGAAAGCGACTAAATTCAGCCGAATACAACAAGAAAAGAACAGAAAACAGCTAAAAACAATAGAAATCAAGCAGATAACAACTGTAAACAGTACAAAACGACCAAATACAACCGAATAGAGTCAAAACTAACTCAAAACGACACAAAGCAAGCAGATAATAGCGGGAAACAATAGAAAACGACTAAACACAGCCGAATACAACCGAATTGAGCAGAAAACGGCTAAAAGCAACAGAGAGCAGGCAGATAACAACTGTAAACGGTAGAAAACGACCAAATGCAACCGAATAGAGTCAAAACCAGCTAAAAACGACAGAAAGCAAGCAGATAACAGCGGGAAACAACAGAAAACGAATAAGCACAGCCGAATACAACAGAAAAGAGCAGAAAACAGCTAAAAACAAGAGAAAGCGAGCAGATAACAACTGCAATAGATAGGAAACGTCAAAATACAACCGAATAGAACAAAAAAGAGCGCATAATAGCAGAAAGCAAGCAGATAACAGCGCTAAACAACAGAAAACGACTAAACACAGCGGAATACAACCGAAAATAACAGAAAACAGCTCTTAAAACAACAGAAAGCAAGCAGATAACGGCTGTAAACGGTAGAAAACGGCCGAATACAACCAAATAGAACAGAAAACAGAGCATAACAACAGAAAGCAGGCAGATAACAGCGCTAAACAATAGAAAACGGCTAGATTTGGCCGAACGCAACAAGAAAAAACAGAAAACAGCTAAAAATGACAGAAATCAAGCAGATTACAACTGTAAACGGTAGAAAACGACCAAATACAACCGAATAGAGCCAAAACCAGCTAAAAACGAGAGAAAGCAAGCAGATAACAGCGGTAACCGATGTAAAACGGCTAAACACAGCCGAATACAACAGAAAAGAGCAGAAAACAGCTCTCAAAACAACAGAAAGCAAGCAGATAACGGCTGTAAACGATAGAAAACCACCGAATACAACCAAATATAACAGAAAACAGAGCATAACAACAGAAAGCAGGCAGATAACAGCGATAAACAATAGAAAACGACTAAATTCAGCCGAATACAATAACAAAAGAACAGAAAACAGCAAAAAACAACAGAAATCAAGCAGCTAACAACTGTAAACGGTACAAAACGACCAAATACAACCGAACAGAGTCAAAACCAGCTAAAAACGACAGAAAGCAAGCAGATAACAGCGGGAAACAACAGAAAACGAATAAGCACAGCCGAATACAACAGAAAAGAGCAGAAAACAGCTAAAAACAAGAGAAAGCGAGCAGATAACAACTGCAATAGATAGGAAACGTCAAAATACAACCGAATAGAACAAAAAAGAGCGCATGACAGCAGAAAGCAAGCAGATAACAGCGCTAAACAACAGAAAACGACTAAACATAGCGGAATACAACCGAAAATAACAGAAAACAGCTCTTAAAACAACAGAAAGCAAGCAGATGGCGGCTGTAAACAGTAGAAAACGACCGTATATAACGAAATAGAACAGAAAACAGAGCATAACAACAGAAAGCTGGCAGATAACAGCGGGAAACAGCAGAAAACGACTAAACACAGCCGAATACAACCAAAGTGAGCAGAAAACAGCTAAAAACAACAGAAAGCAGGCAGATAACAACTGTAGACGCTAGAAAATGACCAAATGCAACCGAATAGAGTCAAAACCAGCTAAAAACGACAGAAAGTAAGCAGATAACAGCGCTAAACAACAGAAAACGACTAAACGCAGCGGAATACAACAGAAAATAACAGAAAACAGCTCTTAAAACAACAGAAAGCAAGCAGATAACGGCTGTAAACAGTAGAAAACGACCGAATATAACCAAATAGAACAGAAAACAGAGCATAACAACAGAAAGCAGGCAGATAACAGCGCTAAACAATAGAAAACGGCTAAATTCAGAAGAATACAACAAGAAAAGAACAGAAAGCAGCTAAAAACAACAGAAATCAAGCAGCTAACAACTGTAAACGGTAGAAAACGACCAAATACAACCGAATGGAGTCAAAGCTAACTCAAAACGACAGAAAGCAGGCAGATAACAGCGCTAAACAACAGAAAACGACTAAACACAGCCGAATACAAACGAAAGTAACAGAAAACAGCTCCCAAAACAGCAGAAAGCAAGCAGATAATGGCTGTAAACGGTAGAAAACGAACCGAATACAACCAAATAGAACTGAAAACAGAGCATAACACCAGAAAGCAGGCAGATAACAGCGCTAAACAATAGAAAACGGCTAGATTTAGCCGAATACAACAAGAAAAGAACAGAAAACAGCTAAAAACAACAGACATCAAGCAGATAACAACTGCAAACGGTAGAAAACGACCAAATACAACCGAATAGTGTCAAAACTAGCTCAAAACGACAGAAAGCAAGCAGATAACCACGGGAAACAGTAGAAAACGACTAAACACAGCCGAATACAACTGAAAAGAGCAGAAAACAGCTAAAAACAAGAGAAAGCGAGCAGATAACAACTGCAAAAGATAGGAAACGTCCTAATAGAACCGAATAGAACAGAAAACAGCGCATAACAGCAGAAAGCAAGCAGAAAACAGCGCTAAACAACAGAAAACGACTAAACACAGCGGAATACAACCAAAAATAAAAGAAAACAGCTCTCAAAACAACAGAAAGCAAGCAGATAACGGCTGTAAACGGTAGAAAAGGACCGAATACAACCAAATAGAACAGAAAACAGAGCACAACAACAGAAAGCAGGCAGATAACAGCGCTGAGCAATAGAAAATGACTAAATTCAGCCGAATACAACAAGAAAAGGACAGAAAACAGCTAAAAACAACAGAAATCAAGCAGATAACAACTGTAAACGGTAGAAAACGACCGGATACAGCCGAATAGAGTCAAAGCTAACTCAAAACGACAGAAAGCAAGCAGATAACAGCGCTAAACAACAGATGGTTACAATTCGATCACTAAAGTAATTGTATCCAATTGTGAAGGACCAACTAAATTGGCAAATAACCGCAAATGACTCACGAGAATCGAAGGTTAATCATGCATCGGTTGACTCACCCCTTGTTGGTTGGCGTCGGATGTCTTCCCCAGCTGGGTACTGCGTTGCTCTATCCAGATTCCTAGTTAGCTGAGCGATGTAAGGCTGTGGTCGCCCTTATTGGAGGTACCCGCTACACACGGGGTGACGGATATCACGCACACGTCCGTTCACCTCGGTAGTTGAAGTACGACTCTCTCTTTCTTCCGCGTCAACCGTCAGACTTCAAACTCGCAAGTCAAAACGCGGGAGATTCGAATATACAAAATTTTTTAAATGGTAAATACCAATCGTAACCATTTTCCGCCCACCAAAAAATATAAAAAAAAAATATTTTTTCCAATCATAGTAATTCCTATATTACCCACAAAAGAAAATTAGTGGAATTATCCCACCCATAACACAACACGAAAAAAAAAAAAAATTATCATATACAAGCAAATCATGGCCTATTGTGCCGGCAAAGGGCACAGTTTCAATAAAGGACGGTCTAACAGCCCTTTACTCGTCTTAACTTGGGCGACTCTCGAAATGTTTCCCGTACCGGGATATAACTTAATAATCCTGCCTAATGGCCACTGTAAAGGACGGGTATTTTCATCCTTGAGAAGAACCAACTGGCCGACCGAGGGAGGATTATGTGGTGTATTCCACTTATGTCGTTGCTGAAGGGTGTGGAGGTACTCCATATGCCAGCGCCGCCAAAAATGTTGCTGCATCTGTTGCACTAACTGCCACCTGTTCAACCGACTATGTTTCACACACAACAAATCTTCGTCAGGCGGAGCATTCAGGGGCTCTAATGTCAAGAAATGACCCGGAGTCAAGCTGCCTACATCGTTAGGATCAGAACTCAAACTACACAAGGGTCTTGAATTTAACATTGCCTCAATTTGGATTAAAGTGGTGCTCAATTCCTCATAAGTCAACACTTGCGCACCTATCACCCGCCGCAAGTGAGTTTTCACAGATTTCACTCCGGACTCCCATATACCTCCAAAGGAAGGACTAGCTGGAGGATTAAAATGCCACTTAATTTGCAAAGCTTCAGAAGCTTTAGCACCCAATAACTGTAAAGTTTTATAAGCACCAACAAAATTCGTACCTTGATCACTATAAATATCACTGCAACGTCCTCGCCGCCCTATAAAACGCCTAAGTGCTGCAAGAACAGCTTCACTAGTTAGATCTGACACAACTTCTAAATGTATTGCTTTAGTAGCCATACACACGAAAAGACACACATACACCTTTTGAGAACTAATGCCTCGTCTTTTACCTAAAGACATCCTCAAAGGACCAAAAAGGTCTACGCCACTATGGGAAAAAGGTTTGACTTCCGAAATTCTAACGGAAGGTAAATCACTCATTATGGGGACCACTGGAGGAGGCTTAACTCTAAAGCATTTTATGCAACGAGATAACACTGAAGCTATAGCCCGTTTGGCAGATAGTATCCAATATCTCTGCCTTAACAGATAATGCAAAGTTTGTGGTCCAGGATGACAACTCCTATTGTGCACACTTTGGATAATGAGATAAGTCAATCGATGCTTCCTAGGGAGCAGAATTGGATGCTTCCGATCATAGCTTAGACTAGACTGTCTCAAGCGACCGCCCACCCTCAGGACACCCTGGGAATCAATGAAAGGAGCTAACTTCTGTATAGCTTTGGGACAGACCTCCGCTCGACGAACTTTCCGCAGTTCATTATCCAATTCAACTCTTTGCACGTCTTTGACCAGAACCACCATAGCCTCATACAATTCAGCCTCGGATAAATTACCTATCTCACGCGGGTAACCCCTTTTTCGACACAAACAATTTTTACGAAATCTCAAACAATAAGCAACAACACGCTCAATTTTGCGTAAGGAAGAATATCTATTCAACAATTCTGAAACAATACTAGAGCCGTGAATAGTAATACAAACAACCTTTGCTTCTTCTTGTACATCTGTACAGGAAGGCTCACCTACACAAGTTACAGGCCAATCATCCCGAGGAAGCTTAAGCCAAGTTGGCCCCTCCCACCACAAGGGTTGTTCTAGAAATTGCCGAGGAAAAGTCCCCCTAGAAGCACAGTCACTAGGATTCTCTTTCCCAACCACATGATACCATGAATCAGGAGCTACCTTCTCCTGGATTATAGCTACACGATTGGCTACAAAGCTCCGCCACCTATGCGGAGAAGATTTGACCCACGTCACAACTACCTTCGAATCCGTCCAAGCACAAACATTATCTATTTTCTGTGTTACCATTATATGGGATACACAATCAATCAGCTCTGCGGCTAATAAGGCTGCACACAATTCCAGTCGTGGAATCGACAGTCTTTTCAAAGGCGCCACTCGAGTTTTGGCACACACCAAATGTACAGAAATACTGTTCTCCGTGGAAACCTGTCTCAGATAAACTACAGCTGCATACGACTTCTCCGAAGCATCGCAAAAAGCATGAATTTCTGTAAACTTTGCCTCTATATGAAGTATATGTCTAGGAATTTTCAACGAAGATAGCTCAGGTAACTCAGCCACAAAAGTTTTCCACTGGTTTGCAACTTCCAGCGGTGGCTCATCATCCCAACCTATCCCTAAAGCCCACAATTGCTGAAGTATTTGCTTGGGAACAATGATTACTGGAGCTAAGAATCCTAGAGGATCATACAGTCTTGCTATTTCTGACAAAATATTCCTCTTTGTACAGGACCGTATCTGAGGATGTACAGAATAAGAAAAACAATCCGTAGTGGGACACCACTGCAAACCCAACACTTTTATTCCAAGAGAATCCTTATCAAATACAAGTGGCTGCTGATGAACCTCAGGTACCTGAGCAAGTACTTCAGAACAATTACTTGCCCATTTCCTCAGTTCAAACTTTCCCAACGCCAATAATTCAATCAACTGGTTTTGAGTATCCAAGGCAATTTCCTTGGAGTTTGCTACTCCAATGGCGTCATCAACATAACAGAAATTCTCCAAAATATTTACAGCTAACGGAAACCTTTCACCCTCATCCCTACACAGTTGCAGCAACGTCCTAATCGCTAGAAAAGGACTAGACGTTACTCCATAGGTAACGGTCTTCAACTGATATTTCCTTATAGGCTCGTCACCGTTAGGTCTCCACAAAATAGTTTGATAACTAGTGTGAGACTCCTCAACTAAAATCTGTCGATACATTTGCCGTATATCCGCGGTAAACACATACAAATACAACCTGAAAGATAACAATATTGAGACGATATCATTTTGTAACTTGGGACCTGCTAGAAGAACATCATTCAAGGACTTTCCATTGGTAGTTTTAGCTGAAGCATCAAAGACAGTCCGAAGCTTTATTTCACCATTCGCATTCCTTTTCACCACCGCATGATGAGGAATGTAATACTCACTATTAGACCCCACTTGGTTCCCAACTTCAGACATGTGGCCTTGCTCCAAATAGTCAGCCATAAAATCACAATATGCTTCATGTAAGACGGAATCACGACGAAAACGTCCTTCCAACAGCTTAAATCTATGTAAAGCCTGTGAATAGGAATCACCCAGAACTGGGGGGAATTCAGAAAAGGGAAGCTTCACCACATATCTTCCTGAGTCCATACGCCAACAAGATGACGTAAAGAATTCCTCAGCCTGCTGTTCCTCTTCAGACAATGCGACACACTTAGGGATACTTTCAATTTCCCAAAACTTTTTCAATGTACAATCCAATTCCCCCACAGAAGTTAGAAAATTCAGCACACTATTAGTGGAAACACCACCCAACTTGCCCATTAACACCCACCCAAATACGGTGTTAATAGCATGTGGCCCACCATTCTGTCCTCTCACATAACCGGAACGTAAGATCTCACCAAATACTTCTACCCCTAGAAGCAGATCAATTTCCATTTCATCATGTGCAGCCAAAGGCTCTGCGAGGCAAAGATTTTCTAAATACTTCCACTTCTGAACAACAGCAGGAATTTGAGGTACCTTCTCACAAATCTGAGGTATCACAATAGCTTCCAAATTGAAGCTAGGATACGGTTTGCTGTAGGGAAAGATAACACAAGAGACTTTTCCCGAACTCACATTCGATGACATTCCATTAATGCCAACAACAGGGGTTGAATACTCCTTACGAGTAAGATTCAACCTTCTCACACAAGATTCACTAATAAAATTGGCTTGACTAGCAGAATCTAACAAAACACGACATTTGGTGGATCTACCCTCAGAATCCAATATTGAGACTAGTGCAGTAGCAAGCAACATTCTAGGCTGCACAGACAACTTACTTGCCATGACTTGAACATGACTCTCAGATTCATTAGAGGTACTACCACTAACATCACAATCTGTCACTTTAGTGTCCGGAAAATGCAATAGTACATGGTGTTTTCCACCACAAACCCCACAAAGTTCTTTTGATTTACATTTATTTACTAGATGAGTAGCTCCCAAACAATTAAAACACATTCTAGTCCGCTTGACAAAGGCATGCCTCTTACGACATTCTGCCTGCAAGAATCTATCACATTTGATCAACGAATGTGGTGAACCCTTGCAAAAATTACACTTTTCCTGTGTTAATGTGCCAGTCGAAAAACTAAGTGTCTGCCTTCCCTTGGGATTAGCAGGACTATTATTCTTTCTAAACCCACCACTAGCATTAGACACATTACTCCCTTGATATGCGGAAGTAAGGGATGTATTTTCCAGAGCTCGACAGGTTTTCTCAACAAATCCAAAAAGCATGTCAAACCCCGGAACATTATTCCCATTATGTTCTAGTTCAAATCGCGTTTTAAGGGAAGAAGGTAATTTCTGCAACAATAAATTGAATTTGGTAAAATCCCATAGGTTCAAGTTACTCATCTCTAAAGCCACCAAATTTTCAGAAAATATTGACAACAATTTTCGAAGTTCAACTGCAGAATCATGCCTAGAGGGAGAAGCATTATAAATTGAAAACCAATAATTGCTCAATAAAACACGTTCATTCTGATATCGACTCATTAATGCATTATAGGCTATTTCATAATTATCCTCAGTAATGGGCACATTCCTTACTATTAGACCTGCCTCTTTTTCTAAATAAGAAATCAAGAACTGAAACTTTTCTATTTTTGACAGCGAATTATTTCTATGAATAAGAGTATTGAATAAGTCGATGAACGTAGGCCGCCTTGTAAGGTCACCATCAAACTTCGGTATTTCAATTTTGGGAAGCCTCAAACAATTTTCTCTTACGACCACTGCAGATGTTTCATGCTCACTACGAGCCATCATCTCATCAGAAAGATCTTTATGAATGCCCCTTATTGAATATCTCATATCATCAAACATTGTATGAACTGCTTCCTCCTCCTCTAAGGCAGACTCATCTACCAAGGCTATTATTTCATATTGCAAATTCTCAAACCTCGTTACATACCCATCCAGCTCTCCATACCTGAGAAAAAACTCCGTCCGATACTCGCCATTATCACGAGCCTTCTTGGCCGCCTCAAGAACATTTTTAATAGATTTTAAAACTAGCGCGCGTTGCCGTTGCAACTTCACAACATTTGCATTAGGCATGTTCAGGTATCAGGTAACGATTCAATGTAAACACAAGACCAAAATAATCAAATTTAGAATCAATCTGCTAGTAAACACAACTTCTTTACACAAACAATACGGCAACCACACACAAATCACAAAATTTTCAGTTGTTATTCTTTTTCGAAATCTCCGTCGACTACACCAATTGTCGAAACGCCGGTTTGCGAACCCCCAACCGAATGTAACCAACTGAATCAAAACAACTTTTGCGCTCACGCAATTCGCAAAATGTCAATTTCAAATGCCCAGAAAACTCCCCAGATATGTATTACCAACACAATACACCAAAAGTTGCTTGTTTTCGAATATAACCAATTTTTACAAACAGCGCGCAACACTAACAAATTCCGATGTCACAAAAAAACTCCGTTTTTTGTCAAGGATACGTACCAATTTAGATTTTACGTAGACTATTTTACTATAGCGCGATTTATTTATCCGTGCTCGGAGGGCCAAAAAATGGTTACAATTCGATAACTAAAGTAATTGTATCCAATTGTGAAGGACCAACTAAATTGGCAAATAACCGCAAATGACTCACGAGAATCGAAGGTTAATCATGCATCGGTTGACTCACCCCTTGTTGGTTGGCGTCGGATGTCTTCCCCAGCTGGGTACTGCGTTGCTCTATCCAGATTCCTAGTTAGCTGAGCGATGTAAGGCTGTGGTCGCCCTTATTGGAGGTACCCGCTACACACGGGGTGACGGATATCACGCACACGTCCGTTCACCTCGGTAGTTGAAGTACGACTCTCTCTTTCTTCCGCGTCAACCGTCAGACTTCAAACTCGCAAGTCAAAACGCGGGAGATTCGAATATACAAAATTTTTTAAATGGTAAATACCAATCGTAACCAACAGAAAACGACTAAACACAGCCGAATACAACCGAAAATAACAGAAAACGGCTCTCAAAACAACAGAAAGCAAGCAGATAACGGCTGTAAACGATAGGAAACGACCGAATACAACCAAATGGAACAGAAAACAGAGCATAACAACAGGAAGCAGGCAGATAACAGCGCTAAACGATAGAAAACGACTAAACTCAGCCGAATACAACAAGAAAAGAACAGAAAGCAGCTAAAAACAACAGAAATCAAGCAGATAACAACTGTAAACGGTAGAAAACGACCAAATACAACCGAGTAGGGTCAAAACTAACAGAAAACCACAGAAAGCAAGCAGATAACAGCGGCAAACAATAGAAAACGACTAAACACGGCCGAGTACAACCGAAATGAGCAGAAAACAGCTAAAAACAACAGAGAGCAGGCAGGTAACAACTGCAAACGGTAGAAAACGACCAAATACAACCGAATAGAGTCAAAACCAGCTAAAAGCGACAGAAAGCAAGCAGATAACGGCGGGAAACAATAGAAAACGACTAAACACAGCCGAATACAACCGAATTGAGCAGAAAACGGCTAAGAGCAACAGAGAGCGGGCAGATAACAACTGTAAACGGTAGAAAACGACCAAATACAACCGAATAGAGTCAAAACCAGCTAAAAACGACAGAAAGTAAGCAGATAACAGCGGGAAACAATAGAAAACGAATAAACGCAGCCGAATACAACTGAAAAGAGCAGAAAACAGCTAAGAACAAGAGAAAGCGAGCAGATAAAAACTGCAAAAGATAGGAAACGTCAAAATACAACCGAATAGAACAAAAAACAGCGCATAACAGCAGAAAGCAAGCAGATAACAGCGCTAAACAACAGAAAACGACTAAACACAGCGGAATACAACCAAAAATAACAGAAAACAGCTCCCAAAACAACAGAAAGCAAGCAGATAACGGCTGTAAACGGTAGAAAACGGCCGAATACAACCAAATAGAACAGAAAACAGAGCATAACAACAGAAAGCAGGCAGATAACAGCGCTAAACAATAGAAAACGGCTAGATTTGGCCGAACGCAACAAGAAAAAAACAGAAAACAGCTAAAAATGACAGAAATCAAGCAGATAACAACTGTAAACGGTAGAAAACGACCAAATACAACCGAATGGAGCCAAAACCAGCTAAAAACGAGAGAAAGCAAGCAGATAACAGCGGTAACCGATGTAAAACGACTAAGCACAGCCGAATACAACAGAAAAGAGCAGAAAACAGCTCTCAAAACAACAGAAAGCAAGCAGATAACGGCTGTAAACGATAGAAAACGACCGAATACAACCAAATAGAACAGAAAACAGAGCATAACAACAGAAAGCAGGCAGATAACAGCGATAAACAATAGAAAACGACTAAATTCAGCCGAATACAACAAGAAAGGAACAGAAGACAGCTAAAGACAACAGAAATCAAGCAGATAACAATTGTAAACGGTAGAAAACGACCAAATACAACGGAATAGAGTCAAAACTAACTCAAAACGACAGAAAGCAAGCAGATAACAGCGCTAAACAGCAGAAAACGGCTAAACACAGCCGAATACAACCGAAAATAACAGAAAACAGCTCTCAAAACAACAGAAAGCAAGAGGATAACGGCTGTAAACGATAGTAAACGACCGAATACAACCAAATAGAACAGAAAACAGAGTATAACAACAGAAAGCAGGCAGATAACAGCGGGAAACAGCAGAAAACGACTAAACACAGCCGAATACAACCAAAATGAGCAGAAAACAGCTAAAAACAAAAGAAAGCAGGCAGATAACAACTGTAAACGCTAGAAAATGACCAACTACACCCGAATAGAGTCAAAACCAGCTAAAAACGACAGAAAGCAAGCACATAAGAGCGGGAAACAACAGAAAACGAATAAGCACAGCCGAATACAACAGAAAAGAGCAGAAAACAGCTAAGAACAAGAGAAAGCGAGCAGATAACAACTGCAAAAGATAGGAAACGTCAAAATACAACCAAATAGAACAGAAAACAGCGCACAGCAACAGAAAGCAAGCAGATAACAGCGCTAAACAATAGAAAGCGGCTAGATTTAGCCGAATACAACAAGAAAAAAACAGAAAACAGCTAAAAACAACAGAAATCAAGCAGATAACAACTGTAAACGGTAGAAAACGACCAAATACAACCGAATAGAGTCAAATCTAACTCAAAACGACAGAAAGCAGGCAGATAACAGCGCTAAACAACAGAAAACGACTAAACACAGCCGAATACAAACGAAAGTAACAGAAAACAGCTCCCAAAACAGCAGAAAGCAAGCAGATAATGGCTGTAAACGGTAGAAAACGAACCGAATACAACCAAATAGAACTGAAAACAGAGCATAACACCAGAAAGCAGGCAGATAACAGCGCTAAACAATAGAAAACGACTAGATTTAGCCGAATACAACAAGAAAAGAACAGAAAACAGCTAAAAACAACAGACATCAAGCAGATAACAACTGCAAACGGTAGAAAACGACCAAATACAACCGAATAGTGTCAAAACTAGCTCAAAACGACAGAAAGCAAGCAGATAACAGCGCTAAACAACAGAAAACGACTAAACACAGCCGAATACAACCGAAAATAACAGAAAACGGCTCTCAAAACAACAGAAAGCAAGCAGATAACGGCTGTAAACGATAGGAAACGACCGAATACAACCAAATGGAACAGAAAACAGAGCATAACAACAGAAAGCAGGCAGATAACAGCGCTGAGCAATAGAAAATGACTAAATTCAGCCGAATACAACAAGAAAAGGACAGAAAACGGCTAAAAACAACAGAAATCAAGCAGATAACAACTGTAAATGGTAGAAAACGACCTGATACAGCCGAATAGAGTCAAAGCTAACTCAAAACGACAGAAACCAAGCAGATAACAGCGCTAAACAACAGAAAACGACTAAACACAGCCGAATACAACCGAAAATAACAGAAAACGGCTCTCAAAACAACAGAAAGCAAGCAGATAACGGCTGTAAACGATAGAAGACGACCGAATACAACCAAATAGAACAGAAAACAGAGCATAACAACAGGAAGCAGGCAGATAACAGCGATAAACGATAGAAAACGACTAAACTCAGCCGAATACAACAAGAAGAGAGCAGAAAGCAGCTAAAAACAACAGAAATCAAGCAGATAACAACTGTAAACGGTAGAAAACGACCAAATACAACCGAATAGGGTCAAAACTAACTCAAAACCACAGAAAGCAAGCAGATAACAGCGGCAAACAATAGAAAACGACTAAACACGGCCGAGTACAACCGAAATGAGCAGAAAACAGCTAAAAACAACAGAGAGCAGGCAGGTAACTACTGCAAACGGTAGAAAACGACCAAATACAACCAAATAGAGTCAAAACCAGCTAAAAGCGACAGAAAGCAAGCAGATAACAGCGGGAAACAATAGAAAACGAATAAACACAGCCGAATACAACCAAAAAGGGGGAAAAACAGCTAAAAACAACAGAAAGCAGGCAGATAACAGCGCTAAACAATAGAAAACGACTAAATTCAGCCGAATACAACAAGAAAAGAACAGAAAACAGCTAAAAACAACAGAAATCAAGCAGATAACAACTGTAAACGGTACAAAACGACCAAATACAGCTGAATAGAGTCAAAACTAACTCGAAACGACACAAAGCAAGCAGATAACGGCGGGAAACAATAGAAAACGACTAAACACAGCCGAATACAACCGAATTGAGCAGAAAACGGCTAAAAGCAACAGAGAGCGGGCAGATAACAACTGTAAACGGTAGAAAACGACCAAATACAACCGAATAGAGTCAAAACCAGCTAAAAACGACAGAAAGTAAGCAGATAACAGCGGGAAACAATAGAAAACGAATAAACGCAGCCGAATACAACTGAAAAGAGCAGAAAACAGCTAAGAACAAGAGAAAGCGAGCAGATAAAAACTGCAAAAGATAGGAAACGTCAAAATACAACCGAATAGAACAAAAAACAGCGCATAACAGCAGAAAGCAAGCAGATAACAGCGCTAAACAACAGAAAACGACTAAACACAGCGGAATACAACCAAAAATAACAGAAAGCAGCTCTCAAAACAACAGAAAGCAAGCAGATAACGGCTGTAAACGGTAGAAAACGGCCGAATACAACCAAATAGAACAGAAAACAGAGCATAACAACAGAAAGCAGGCAGATAACAGCGCTAAACAATAGAAAACGGCTAGATTTGGCCGAACGCAACAAGAAAAAAACAGAAAACAGCTAAAAATGACAGAAATCAAGCAGATAACAACTGTAAACGGTAGAAAACGACCAAATACAACCGAGTGGAGCCAAAACCAGCTAAAAACGAGAGAAAGCAAGCAGATAACAGCGCTAAACAGCAGAAAACGGCTAAACACAGCCGAATACAACCGAAAATAACAGAAAACAGCTCTCAAAACAACAGAAAGCAAGAGGATAACGGCTGTAAACGATAGTAAACGACCGAATACAACCAAATAGAACAGAAAACAGAGCATAACAACAGAAAGCAGGCAGATAACAGCGATAAACAATAGAAAACAACTAAATTCAGCCGAATACAACAAGAAAGGAACAGAAAACAGCTAAAGACAACAGAAATCAAGCAGATAACAACTGTAAACGGTAGAAAACGACCAAATACAACGGAATAGAGTCAAAACTAACTCAAAACGACAGAAAGCAAGCAGATAACAGCGCTAAACAGCAGAAAACGGCTAAACACAGCCGAATACAACCGAAAATAACAGAAAACAGCTCTCAAAACAACAGAAAGCAAGAGGATAACGGCTGTAAACGATAGTAAACGACCGAATACAACCAAATAGAACAGAAAACAGAGCATAACAACAGAAAGCAGGCAGATAACAGCGCGAAACAATAGAAAACGACTAAATTCAGCCGAATACAATAACAAAAGAACAGAAAACAGCTAAAAACAACAGAAATCAAGCAGCTAACAAAACAACTGTAAACGGTACAAAACGACCAAATACAACCGAACAGGGTCAAAACCAGCTAAAAACGACAGAAAGCAAGCAGATAAGAGCGGGAAACAACAGAAAACGAATAAGCACAGCCGAATACAACAGAAAAGAGCAGAAAACTGCTAAAAACAAGAGAAAGCGAGCAGATAACAACTGCAATAGATAGGAAACGTCAAAATACAACCGAATAGAACAAAAAAGAGCGCATAACAGCAGAAAGCAAGCAGATAACAACGCTAAACAACAGAAAACGACTAAACACAGCGGAATACAACCGAAAATAACAGAAGACAGCTCTTAAAACAACAGGAAGCAAGCAGATAGCGGCTGTAAACAGTAGAAAACGACGTATATAACCAAATAGAACAGAAAACAGAGCATAACAACAGAAAGCAGGCAGATAACAGCGGGAAACAGCAGAAAACGACTAAACACAGCCGAATACAACCAAAATGAGCAGAAAACAGCTAAAAACAAAAGAAAGCAGGCAGATAACAACTGTAAACGCTAGAAAATGACCAACTACACCCGAAATAGAGTCAAAACCAGCTAAAAACGACAGAAAGCAAGCAGATAAGAGCGGGAAAACAACAGAAAACGAATAAGCACAGCCGAATACAACAGAAAAGAGCAGAAAACAGCTAAGAACAAGAGAAAGCGAGCAGATAACAACTGCAAGAGATAGGAAACGTCAAAATACAACCAAATAGAACAGAAAACAGCGCATAGCAACAGAAAGCAAGCAGATAACAGCGCTAAACAATAGAAAACGGCTAGATTTAGCCGAATACAACAAGAAAAAAACAGAAAACAGCTAAAAACAACAGAAATCAAGCAGATAACAACTGTAAACGGTAGAAAACGACCAAATACAACCGAATGGAGTCAAATCTAACTCAAAACGACAGAAAGCAGGCAGATAACAGCGCTAAACAACAGAAAACGACTAAACACAGCCGAATACAAACGAAAGTAACAGAAAACAGCTCCCAAAACAGCAGAAAGCAAGCAGTAATGGCTGTAAACGGTAGAAAACGAACCGAATACAACCAAATAGAACTGAAAACAGAGCATAACAACAGAAAGCAGGCAGATAACAGCGCTAAACAATAGAAAACGACTAGATTTAGCCGAATACAACAAGAAAAGAACAGAAAACAGCTAAAAACAACAGACATCAAGCAGATAACAACTGCAAACGGTAGAAAAACGACCAAATACAACCGAATAGTGTCAAAACTAGCTCAAAACGACAGAAAGCAAGCAGATAACCGCGGGAAACAGTAGAAAACGACTAAACGCAGCCGAGTGCAACTGAAAAGAGCAGAAAACAGCTAAAAACAAGAGAAAGCGAGCAGATAACAACTGCAAAAGATAGGAAACGTCCTAATAGAACCGAATAGAACAGAAAACAGCGCATAACAGCAGAAAGCAAGCAGAAAAACAGCGCTAAACAACAGAAAACGACTAAACACAGCGGAATACAACCAAAAATAAAAGAAAACAGCTCTCAAAACAACAGAAAGCAAGCAGATAACGGCTGTAAAACGGTAGAAAAGGACCGAATACAACCAAATAGAACAGAAAACAGAGCACAACAACAGAAAGCAGGCAGATAACAGCGCTGAGCAATAGAAAATGACTAAATTCAGCCGAATACAACAAGAAAAATGGAGTCAAGTTGATTGACTCAGTACTTCCACACATTACTGTGATATCAGTTTACTATTTTCCCATAGCATGAAGCTTTAGTCTGAGATCTCCTTGCAACCAAATCATCGGCAGCCTTTCCTCCCCTAAAATTGTCTTATGCCGCTAAGTCTTTCCTTCAGAGGTCAATGGACAGCCTAAACCATCTAAAAACGAAGTTTGAGTTGTTTTCAAACTTTTAGTTTTTTGATTATTGCTATATACGCTGCCACTGGCACTATATTTAACAAACATACGCGTTTTCCGAGGCGTTTTCCATCCTCCACCACGGTAATAATACTGTGTCAAAATTTAATTAGAATCAATTTAATAGTGTCCACGTTACAAAGTACAAAAAGATCTAAAGCAATAAATACTCGTATGTATGTATAAAGAAAATTCTAAGTCCCCTTAGTTTCCGTAATACGCTAGGCAATGTTCGGATGGACCTAAAAAATTTATTTATGTCGCTAGCTCTTCCTTCACAGGCTAGTGGACAGCCTATTATGAATACAAGAAATTTTTCAGTTTTTCAACCCCCACCCCCTAACCACCCCAATTTCACCCCACCAAAAAAAACGCAGAAAATGATCAGGAACCTTTAAAACGTTTAAAAACGAAGTTTGAGCTGTTTTTATTCTTTTACTTTTTTTATTATTTCTGCACCGCCACTGGCACGATTTATAAAAACCATACGCGTTTTTCCATCCTCGCCACGGTAGTAATACTGTGTCAAAATTTCATTAACATCAATTCAACAGTTTCCTTGTAATACAATATAGAAGGATCTAAAGCAATACTCTCGTATGTTTACACCAGAAAAAATTCTAAGTCCTTTGGTTTCTGCAATAGGCAAGGCAATGTTCGCATGGACCTAAAAAAGTTATTTATGTTGCTGGGTCTTCCTTCATGGGTCAGTGGACAGTCTATTATGAAAGCAACAAATTTTTCAATTTTACAAACCCCCCACCCCCAACCACCCCAATTTCACCCCCACCCAAAAAAAAAGTAAAAAATGATCAGGAACCTCTAAAACGCCTAAAAACGAAGTTTGAGGAATATTTAATTTTTTTTGTTTTTTGCTAATTACTCCGCCGCCCCTGCACCGATTTTCAAAATTATAAGAACATTACCTACTACGACCCCCCAGCATATCGCTGCCCAAATTTCATCACAATCCATGCAGCGGTTACTGAGATTACGAGGACACAAAGACGCGTACAGACAGACCGACAGACAGACCGACAGACCGACAGACCGACAGACAGACCGACGGAAATGAGTGACATGGATTTTCGTTATGTAGACATCATGAAACGCCCAAAAAGTGTATTATCTCAAAATCGAAAATTTTCGCGATCACAATACTCCCCTCACCTATCGGTGTGGGAAGTAAAAGGACAGAAAACAGCTAAAAACAACAGAAATCACAGCAGATAACAACTGTAAACGGTAGAAAACGACCGGATACAGCCGAATAGAGTCAAAGCTAACTCAAAACGACAGAAATCAAGCAGATAACAGCGCTAAACAACAGAAAAACGACTAAACACAGCCGAATACAACCGAAAATAACAGAAAACGGCTCTCAAAACAACAGAAAGCAAGCAGATAACGGCTGTAAACGATAGAAAACGACCGAATACAACCAAATGGAACAGAAAACAGAGCATAACAACAGAAAGCAGGCAGATAACAGCGCTAAACAATAGAAAACGACAAAATTCAGCCGAATACAACAAGAAAAGAACAGAAAACAGCTGAAAACAACAGAAATCAAGCAGATAACAACTGTAAACGGTACAAAACGACCAAATACAACCGAATAGGGTCAAAACTAACTCAAAACCACAGAAAGCAAGCAGATAACAGCGGGAAACAATAGAAAACGACTATACACAGCCGAGTACAACCGAAATAAGCAGAAAACAGCTAAAAACAACAGAGAGCAGGCAGATAACAACTGCAAACGGTAGAAAACGACCAAATACAACCGTATAGAGTCAAAACCAGCTAAAAGCGAAAGAAAGCAAGCAGATAACAGCGGGAAACAATAGAAAACGAATAAACACAGCCGAATACAACCAAAAAGGGGCAGAAAACAGCTAAAAACAACAGAAAGCAGGCAGATAACAGCGCTAAACAATAGAAAGCGACTAAATTCAGCCGAATACAACAAGAAAAGAACAGAAAACAGCTAAAAACAACAGAAATCGAGCAGATAACAACTGTAAGCGGTACAAAACGACCAAATACAACCGAATAGAGTCAAAACTAACTCAAAACGACACAAAGCAAGCAGATAACAGCGGGATACAATAGAAAACGACAAAACACAGCCGAATACAACCGAATTGAGCAGAAAACGGCTAAAAGCAACAGAGAGCACGCAGATAACAACTGTAAACGGTAGAAAACGACCAAATACAACCGAATAGAGTCAAAACCAGCTAAAAGCGACAGAAAGTAAGCAGATAACGGCGGGAAACAATAGAAAACGAATAAACACAGCCGAATACAACTGAAAAGAGCAGAAAACAGCTAAGAACAAGAGAAAGCGAGCAGATAACAACTGCAAAAGATAGGAAACGTCAAAATACAACCGAATAGAACAAAAAACAGCGCATGACAGCAGAAAGCAAGCAGACAACAGCGCTAAACAACAGAAAACGACTAAACACAGCGGAATACAACCAAAAATAACAGAAAACAGGTCTCAAAACAACAGAAAGCAAGCAGATAATGGCTGTAAACGGTAGAAAAGGACCGAATACAACCAAATAGACCAGAAAACAGAGCATAACAACAGTGCTTTCTGTTGGCAGATAACAGCGCTAAACAATAGAAAACGACTAAATTCAGCCGAATACAACAAGAAAAGAACACAAAAAAAGCTAAAAACAACAGAAATCAAGCAGATAACAACTGTAAACGGTACAAGACGACCAAATACAACCGAATAGGGTCAAAACTAACTCAAAACCACAGAAAACAAGCAGATAACAGCGGGAAACAATAGAAAACGACTAAACACAGCCGAGTACAACCGAAATAAGCAGAAAACAGCTAAAAACAACAGAGAGCAGGCAGATAACAACTGCAAACGGTAGAAAACGACCAAATACAACCGAATAGAGTCAAAACCAGCTAAAAGCGAAAGAAAGCAAGCAGATAACAGCGGGAAACAGTAGAAAACGAATAAACACAGCCGAATACAACCAAAAAGGGGCAGAAAACAGCTAAAAACAACAGAAAGCAGGCAGATAACAGCGCTAAACAATAGAAAGCGACTAAATTCAGCCGAATACAACAAGAAAAGAACAGAAAACAGCTAAAAACAACAGAAATCAAGCAGATAACAACTGTAAACAGTAAAAAACGACCAAATACAACCGAATAGAGTCAAAACTAACTCAAAACGACACAAAGCAAGCAGATAATAGCGGGAAACAATAGAAAACGACTAAACACAGCCGAATACTACCGAATTGAGCAGAAAACGGCTAAAAGCAACAGAGAGCAGGCAGATAACAACTGTAAACGGTAGAAAACGACCAAATACAACCGAATAGAGTCAAAACCAGCTAAAAACGACAGAAAGCAAGCAGATAACAGCGGGAAACCACAGAAAACGAATAAGCACAGCCGAATACAACAGAAAAGAGCAGAAAGCAGCTAAAAACAAGAGAAAGCGAGCAGATAACAACTGCAAAAGATAGGAAATGTCAAAATACAACCGAATAGAGGCAAAACTAGCTCAAAACGATAGAGAGCAAGCAGATAACAGCGGGAAGCAATATAAAACTACTAGACACAGCCTAATACAACAGAAAAGAGCAAAAAGCAGCTCAAAACGACAGAAAGCTAGCGGCTAACAACTGTAAACGGTAGGAAACGATAAAACACCACCGAATAGGGTCAAAACTAGCTCAAAACTACAGAAAGCAAGCGGGTAACATCGGGAAATAATACAAAACGACTAAACATAGCCGAATACGACAGAAAAGAACAGAAAACGGCTAAAGACAACAGACATCAAGCAGATAACAGCCATAAGCAATAGAAAAGGACGAAACACAACTGAATAGAACAGAAAAGAACAGAAAACAGCTGAATACTACAGAAAGTAACTAGCTCAAAACGACAGAAAGCAAGCAGATAACAGCGGGAAACTATAGAAAACGACCAAATACGACCGACTAGAGTCCAAACTGACTCAGGACGACAGAAAGTAAGCAGATAACAGCGGGAAACTATAGAAAACGAATAAACATTGCCGAATTCAACAGAAAAGTGCAGAAAACAGCTAGAAACAACACAAAGCAAGCAGATAGCAACTGCGAACGATAAAAAACGACCAAACACAACCAAATAGAACAGAAAGGAGCAGAAAACAGCTAGAAACAACACAAAGCAAGCAGATAGCAACTGCAAACGATAGAAAACGACCAAATACAACCAAATAGAACAGAAGACAGCGCATAACAACAGAAAGCAAGCAGATAACATCGCTAAACAGTAAAAAACGACTAAACACAGCCGAATACCACAGAAAAGAATAGAAAACGGCTAAAATCAAC
>CATOUR010000705.1:0-61798 GCA_951848785.1 Callosobruchus maculatus | reverse complement strand
AGACGTATTTTCAATAAACGCCGCTGTTCCTCAGGGATCTGTTCTATCCCCTACACTGTTTCTGCTGTTCATCAACGAGCTGCTGGAAATAACATCCAATCCACACTACAGCTTCGCAGATGACAGTACATTAGTGTCGTGCATGGAACCAGGCAAGCCACTATCATCCCAGGAGACGGTACGTCGGCGACAGCAGCATGCCTCACAGATCAACACAGATATCAAAACAATTGTCGAGTGGGGATTAGCAAATAAAGTACAGTTCAACGTACAAAAAACTCAGGCAACAACACTTACAAAGAAGTCTCACGATGGCTTACCAACCGTAGAAATGGAGGGTCACCCCATAGTCGAATCACCTTCCGTCAAGCTTTTGGGAATCAACATCAACAATAACACGACCACGTCGTCAGTATTGCTAAAACTGCATCCCAGAAGCTTGGAGTTTTGTTCCGCTTTAGGAAGTTGTATACACCAGAGCAACTGCTGCTGCTCTACAAGGCACAGATCCGACCATCGCTGGAGTATTGCTCCCATGTGTGGGGATGCGCTCCGAAGCACTCGCTGAAGCTTCTGGACACTATCCAGAAAAGAGCGATTAGATTAATCGATACGCCTAACCTCACAAAGGACCTCCACAGCCTGGAACATCGAAGGAAGGTGGCTGACCTGTCCCTGTTTTACAGATTCTATCACGGAAGATGTTCGAGTGAGCTCTCTCAGATAATAACACCACAGGCCGTCCGAACTAGGAACACTAGAGAAGCTCTGCGAGCTCATCCTTACCAGGTCGAGGTCCTTACTCCCCGAACTAGTCTCCTCCAGCATTCCTTCTTTTGGAGAACTTCGACGCTGTGGAATCAGCTGCCGGGGAATTTGTTTCCCGACGGCTACAACCTGCAGCGTTTCAAATCTAACGTGAACCGATACTTATCCTCTCGCAGCGCTTCTACAGCGTAATAGGCTTTCAGCCTTTGCAGGAGGCCAACCATAAAAAAATACAGTGTGTTACCTTGGCTGCTATACAACCCTATTTTAGTACTACTCTGTATTTAAATGCCTATATTTGGAAGGTAATAACTACCAGTAAATTTGCCAATAAATAGTATTAATAGTTTATAAATTCTAAATAGGCTGAATACAATGTACGGCTAAATTAAATTTGAAACAGCGACAAAAAAAAGAGTCAAGTTGATTGACTCAGTACTTCCCACACATAATGGTGATATCATTTTATTATTACTTCCCTCACAGGTAGGTAAGGGGAGTATTGTGATCGCGAAAATTTTCGATTTTGAGATAACACGCTTTTTGGGCGTTTTATGATGTCTACATAACGAAAATCCGTGTCACCCATTTCCGTCGGTCTGTCTGTCTGTCTGTGCGCGTTTTTCTAGCCTCGTAATCTCAGTAACCGCTGCATGGATTGTGATGAAATTTGGGCAGCGATATGCTGGGGGGTCGCAGTAGACAATGTTCTGATAATTTTGAAAATCGGTGCAGGGGCGGCGTAGTAATTAGCAAAAAACAAAAAAAAAATATTCCCCAAACTTCGTTTTTAGGTGTTTTAGGGGTTCCTGATCATTTTCTACTTTTTCTTTGGTGGGGGTGAAATTAGAGTGGTTGGGGAGTAAGGGGTTGTAAATCTTAAAAATGTGTTGTACTCATAATAGGCTATCCATTGATCTGTAAAAGGAAGACCTAGCGGCATAATACCCTGTCCTAGGCCCATCCGAACATTGCCTTGCCTATTCCAGAAACCAAGGGACTTAGAATTTTCTGATAAATACATAGGAATATTGCTCTAGATCGTTCTGTATTCAGTAACGTAAAAGTTATGGAATGGATTTTAATGAAACTTTGTGACAGTATTACTACCGCGGCGAGGATGGAGAACGCGTATGTTTTGGAAAAATCGTGTCAGTGGCGACGCAGCAATAATAAAAAAAAAATAAAAACGCCTCAAACTTTGTTTTTAGGCGTTTTAGGGGTTCCTGATAATTTTCTACTTTTTTTGGGTAGGGTGAAGTTGGGGTGGTTGGGGGGTGGAGGGGTTGTAAAACTGAAAGATTTGTTGTATTCATAATAGTTTGTCCATTGACCTATGGAAGAAATACGTACCGGCGTATTTTTTAAGTCACTGTGAACATTTCCTTGCCTATTACAAAAACCAAGGGAATTAGAGCTTTGTGATGTATACATATACGAGTATTGCTTAATTTCGTTCTATGTATATTGCGTAAAGCAAAAATTATTAAATTGATTTTAATGAAATTTCGACACAGAACTGACTATCACGGCGAGAGTGGAAAATGCGCCAGTATCTGAAAAATCGTGTGAGTAGCGTCGCAACAATAATTAAAAAGCTAAAAATATAAAAACAGCTCATACTTCGCTTTTAGACGGTTTAGAGGCTCCTGATTGTTTTGCATCATTCAGTTGAAGCATGCAGAATTAAAACTGTGGCGTCCTAGTTTCTCAGGAGGGAGACGCAAGAAACTATTTACGAGAGTTTTTGTGTTGGTCGTTTTTTGCGGGAGGGTGGGCGATGATTTGGTTGCAAGAGGATTTCAGACTATAGCTTCAAATCATTATTATGTGTGGGAAGTACTGAGTCCATCAACTTGTCTCCATTTTTTTCCCATTGCATGAGAGTCTGAGATTCCCTTGCAACCAAATCATCGCCTGCCTGCCCTCAAAAAACATTCAACACAAAAATTCTGTTAATCATCTAGTTTCTGGCATCCGTCTCCGTAGAAACTAGAACGACACAGTTTTTACTCTACGAGCTTCGACAGGATGAAACGAAACGATCAGAAACCCCCAAATTGCCTAAAAACGAAGTTTTTCTTTTAATTGATGAAAACAAAGCCGCATCAATCGCGCAAGGTTATTAGCGGCTATAGCAGAATAATTAGATTAATTTGTAATATCCGATAGCTTTAGGAATTTTAAGGTGGTCTTATCTTGTTCTGTAAGGGTACTTCTAATGATTGTTGGCACTTCACACTTCACACTGTCTCTGCTCTCACATGTTTCACATGTTTAGTAAACATGAAAGACCTGATGCTCTCTATTTCCGTCAATCGACCTATGGCGCACTGATGATCGCTAATAAGCGTGAAACAGATGTCTGCGTACTGGTGGATTAACGGAGATACAGAGCAACCCTCGAATGTTGAAAATGATTCATTAAAACTGAACAGTGAGAACAAACGTCGCTTTCATTTATGCTGAATCAGTCAAACTGATTCAGTGAAAGTGAACAGAACCCGCCTTGAGCTTGGCAGTCATTAATTTGTGACTTATCTTGTCAAGTTCCTTAGAGAAATCAATAATTTGCATATAGACATGTATAGCTTCCAAGTGTTATCCAGGTACAGAAATAACGGACACAAGAGAATTGCTATCATGAAAGAAATTCAAGAAGATCCTTTATCGCATTCCTGTCTTTCCTTTTTATGAAATATCGTCATAACAAGATACTTTTCTCTCCCATATTCGCCAATTTATAGAGCCGTTTTTTTAGGCAAACACAAAAAGGGCCCCTTCACCGCACAATGGCCGTCCCCTGAGGAGTCTCGCCATTAGGTGGCTTCTAGAATTTCGCCATTTTAAATGAGCCGACGTATTCGCTATCAAAAATTCCGCATACTTCTCGAGGTGGATCGAGTGACGGTCTGAGTGCACTTATTCAGTTGCCTGTATCATATTTGTGGTCGGGGTTGCCCTCACCCCATACTTTGAGGCTTCCCATAAACAAACTTCCAAGGTTGGAAGGCCTAGGGGGATGCGATATATTTTACAAGCGACGAGTCACAGTCACAATGTCTTAACAGACATTTTGTGAACTCGTAACATGCATTAAGTCGGAGCTAGAGTATTTCCGACACGAATATTATCGATAGTTTTGAGAACTGTAGCTCGCCATAGTTCGCGATTTACTGTCAGTTCAGTGGCGCTCTTGATACTCATATCCAGCAACTGTTTCGTCGTATTCACCCAGCGTGTAGGGGAGCAGCCACGGCGCCGCCCACTCGGGGCATGACCCTGAACTACAAGTTTCTCCATAAGCGTTTTTTGGCGGTCTTAGGTATTCGAATACATATTTGTCACGCATTAATCGCTGACGTCATAGACTTCAACCAGCGCTAGAATTAACAGTTTTGAAAACATCTCAGAAACGGCGCCAAACTTTAAACAAGTGACCTATCTATTTTCGATGTATTTTTGTGACAGGATGTACTTGGCACCACTTTGGTACTCGTATTAACAATAGTCAGTATTGAGAATGGATATTTCAAGTGCCCTGGCAGTTGTTCTTGATTTGGCGAATCAACTAGAGGAAGAATTTCTTCAAAATACTCTAAATATTTATGAAATGTTTTTGAAAGAAGATATAAATGGGTTTTTATCGGTTATACTAACCCACAGAGAAGAGAATCAAACAATTCCGGGATTTGCAGAAAATTTGCTAGGCCAATATATTGAATACGCCAGTAATTAAGAACTACCCCAGCTGCACTTCCATCATGTCTTGTTTTATTTCACTGTTTTGTGCTGGTTCATTCGAAGTTTTTGAAATTGCGATGACAGGCTACGATGACAGCATTACAATTACATGACATTTACAAGCGATAATTTGCGGTTGCGATTTGAAACTAACGTTCGGTTGGTTTTGAATCGGTTTGAATACATTTTGAAATATTGTTACTATGACGTCATCGTTTCAACGCTAGAACGAATGTATTTGAAACGCAGACGAATACGTTTTGAATGCATGGGCGCCAGAAAACAGCCCATATTATCGCTTCTGTGAATATGTCCGAAGAATGTAAGCATTCTCATCGACACAATGGAGGATAGTCTCTTCGGATTACCGAGCTCATCCAGTATGGAAACGTTACTTCGATGGGCGGTATAAGGAACTGTCAGCATTCTCCTCCACGTCCACATTTCAAAAGCATCTATGCGAGCTCGATCTGCCTTTTCAACAGTCCCAGTTTTCGAAGCATACAAAAATATGGAGAACACAAGAGACTGAACCAGCGACATTTTTGTAGCTTTAATGATGTTATGGTCACGCCATATTTTAGTAAGCTTTGTTATGGCCATACGTGCCTGTTGAATGCGCCGTCAAATCTCATTTTCACAGCTACCCGAATTGTCGATCAAAGAACCGAGATACACAAAACTACTTTACAACGGCCTACTGACTTTATTTCTCGATGATTATCGTGCCTTCTATCTACGATCATCACCTTGGTCTTGTTGTAGTTAATAACAAGACCATATGCTGCACGGTGTTGTTCTAAGAAGTTTAATAGAGCTACTACTTCTTCCTGAGAAGCAGCAAAAAGGGTTGTATCGTGAGCATATCTTGCTTCCGTCAATAGTTATTCCGACATTCCAGTTGCCCAATACTTGTCTTACCACAAATTTAAAGTAAATGTTAAATTAACGTCGAAGATAACACACATCCCTGACGAACTACTCTTCTGGTTGCTGTTTGACCAGACAGGTTACCATCTATTCTTACACCAGCCGAGCTAGACTCATAGAGTTGCTGTATGAGAAATACTAAGTGGTAAGGAACTCCTATAGATATGAGGACTTCTCACAGTTTAGGCCACTTTACGTCATCAAATGCCTTGGAATAGTCCACAAGGTAGATAAAAACTGGAAAACAATGCTTTCTGGCTTTTTCAATAATTTGTCTTAAGTTTAAGATCTGATTACGCGTACCGCGTCCTTTTACGAAACCTGCCTGCGCCTGAGAAATTTGCCAGCCAATAAAACCCCCCAAACGAGATTGTAAAATATATAGTAGAACCTTGTTTGCATGACAGATTAACGAAAGTAGGCGATAATTGTTTGGATTTGTTGGAGATCGCTTTTTATGAAGTGCACCATTCATCTGGCCAAACACCGGAGGACCAGACCCTCTTACAAATATTATGTAAAAGAGAGATGCCATCATCACCCAAGCATTTTAACGTTTCGGCAGAAATAGCATCAAAGCCTCTAGCTTTATTAGTTTTTAACTTGTTGAGGGCATGTTCCACTTCAGACATAAGAATCTCCGGTTCATGTTCAAAATCCAATGAGAGGGCCTGTGGGCCATCCTCATGGTACAGATTTTCACAATAATTTCGCCATACCTCAATAACCTCATGCAAGTTGGTAATTAGCTGTCCCTCAGGATTTTTAACAGCAGAAAATTTGGATTTAAAATCCCGATCTTAAAAAACATCTCTTTCGGATGGTTAGTATTGGCATGCATCTATAGATATACTCTTTAAATGAGTTTGGAATACTCCTTCCCATAATTCAGCTGGGACTACACAAGAGACTAAAACAATGTTTCTAAATAGCGTCATACTGCAAAAATCCCCTTTGTACACGGAATAACAGAATTACTCCTTCAACTGACCTGAATTTAGAATTTACGACTAAGCCTGCTTTGTTACAATCCATTTTCCTCTTTGGTTTTTATTTGCGTCTGAACATTGTTTTCTGCAATACCTGCCAATACCTGACTACGTGTAGCCCGCTACTTAGAGCGCTGTGTAAACTTGTCACGTCCCAGGTAGCAGGGTTAATAAATGTCCTGCGAAACGTATCCATGTGGCGGCCATCAGGGCCGTAGCTAGGCTTTGGCCATGGGAGGGGTTCATGTATGATATGATATAGCGTTTATTGTAAACATAAAATAAATAAAATACAATAAACAACAGTGCCCCAAAAAAGTTAAAAACTTGTGCTTTTTTTTCCAGGAGCCGTCCGACCTTGCTGTCCCCGTCAATACTTAAGCCTTAAGGCCTATTGTATTATTGCTCCTCTCTCTTACAGTATCCACTCCAGCATAAGTTTATGCAGTTCACCTACTGGTCCTGGTGCTGAGCCGTACTCCATTGGTTCTAGCTTGGTCTTCCCAAAGAGCTGTTGTCTCTTGTGATCTAGCGCTTCGCACTCACAGAGCACATGTAGGGCTGACTCAGTTCCTCTTCCACAAAATCTGCAGTTGAGGTCTCCATTGTAGAGTCCCATTTTAGTCAGGTGTTCCTTCAGGCTACAATGTCCTGTGAGGAGACTCGTCGTTATTCGGAGCTGATTTCTACTCAAAGAGAGCAGTGTCTCAGCTATCTTCTTGCATGGAGCTTTAATGAATGTTTTTCCATGAACACATCCTGGCAACAAGTTCCACTGCTCCTTGTGCTGATGTTTCACCCATTCTCCCACCTGATGTCTGATTGTGCTTTTAGGCACCCCCAGGGCGGGTTCTGCTCCAATGTATAGGGCAGACGAGCCTAGTCTTGCTAGCTCGTCCGCTCTTTCATTGCCTCTTATACCTGAGTGTCCAGGCACCCACTCCAAAGTTACTTTGTTGTGTTCTGCCAGTCTTCCCAGTTCCTGTAAGCATTCCCAGACTAGAACAGACGTAACTTTGGGCGCTTCTAGTGCCCTAAGTGTAGCCTGACTGTCTGTAAGTATTGCGATCCTCTTGTTTCTGTAGGATCGTTCATTATTGATCCTTGCACATTGCAGGATGGCGTACACCTCTGACTGAAATACCGAGGCGTATTTTCCTAGCGGAATGCTCTGTCCAGTTCCTCTTCCAAAGATTCCCGCTCCTGTGCCTTGCTCGGTCTTTGATCCATCTGTGTACCAGACTATTTCCCGATGTAGGTTGTTTACTTCACAGAGGTCTCGATCTCTTATTATAGTTTCGAATTTCTTGTTGAAGATGTATTTCGGAGTTATGTGGTCCTTTCTAGCATCCATTATGGTGTGCCCCACATATTCTGCGATTTGGTTGTGTCCAAGATCCTTGTAAATTCCTCTTGGTAGGGTTTGTAGTCTAGAGTAACCCATTCTCGCCTCGCCCATTATTACAATTTGCAAAACTTGTGCTTGGGTACAAGGTAATTATTATAAAACAGAAACAACAAATAGGGGTTAATTCAGGAATATTTATATTTATTTAAATATTATGTATTCTATATATATTAGTAATAATAGGTATTACATATGTCTACAAGTTGGTGAATTTTAATGCGATTATTATTTACTATCCATTGTTTTAAACCATACTTGAATGAATTTAAAAGCACTAGACATTTCATGCTTTCTGGTATCTCGTTGTATAGTCTTGGAGCAAGAAATGTATGGCATCGTAATAAAGTACTTTTTCTTGATTTTGGTACAACATTACATGCATATCTTATGTCATATTTATGTTCGAGTTTTGTCAAGTTTGATTTATTTTTATATTGGTAAATACCTAATGACATGAAAAATGTTTGGCGGATATCTAGAATTTTTGTTTTAGAAAATAACAAGTCACTAGGATATGTACATTTCACTTTATATAAAATTTTTATTAAACGTTTTTGTATAATTTCTATTGCTTTTATATTATTTTTACATGCTGCGCCCCACACCACAATACAATATCGTATATGACTATGAACAAGTGCTTCGTATACAATGATCATCTGTTCATAGGTAAGTATAGTTGAAAGGAGTTTAAATTTGCTTATAACGTAACGTATCTTTTTGACAACATATTCTGTATGCTCCTTCCATTGGATATGGCAATCTAGATATATTCCTAAGTACTTGATACTGGTGACCATTGATATAGGAGCTACCTGTCTACAACTGATTTGTAAGTTGGTGTATTTCGGTAAGCCGTTTGCGTATGACGCGAATGGAACAAAGTGAGTCTTGTTGAAATTGACTGTTAAAAGTCAACTACTGAACCAGTTGAACATTTTTTTAAAACCATTTTCAGCCTTTGATTTTAATATTTCCCAACTTTCAGCAGAAAATATAACAGCTGTATCGTCTGCAAAAAAATGACTTGATTTTGTAATGTTTCAGTTTGCCTAAAAGCTGTATATCCTGTATCCCTGCTCAATTTGCAGAAACTGAGGGTGTATACACAGAAAAAGCTAAAACAGGAGGTCGCCCGTAGACCTGTGCTTACGGAAGCCATACTTGCGATCATTTATGATGTTATTTTTGTCCAGGTATTTTTTAGTGGACATATGGGTAATTTTAACTTATTATTACGCATGTCTTTATTCTACCGCACCTGGGGCTGCTCCCAAGAAGCAAGCAGAGTTTTCATTATCCAAGAACGAGCACTTAGGCTGATTCTAACTGACTACGCATGGAGCAAACTCAACATTTCTCCCTAAACTCCTCAGCACTCTCTCTCTCGACTCTCAGGAGCTGGAAAAAGTATATAATCGTCTTTCCCTTAATTTATCATTTTCCGGTTGCTTAACTCTACCCCAAAAATCAAAATTAGCTGAAAGGGTTCCTAGCGGGAACACTCAGCTTGAATGGGCGTATAATTAAACAACGTAGCTACAAAATCATTTTGTTATTAGTGGAAGAAGTTGCCGTTTGCTGCTTTTCTTGGGGGAACTCTAATTTAGTTAATCGTCTTCGCAGCTTCCTAGTCTACGCAAAAGCCAAAAACAGTGGTTGTCACGATAACGGTATTAGCGGCAGATTTACGCCTTCATGGTTGCGTTCAGATTTAGTAGACGGTTCGATTTGAAGAAGCTTTCTCTATAAAACTACACACAAAAACAGGTGGCATAAAATTTGATGATAAGTTTTTTACTTCCCACACCGATAAGTGAGGGGAGTATTGTGATCGCGAACATTTTCGATTTTGAGATAATATACTGTTTGGGCGTTTTATGATGCTTACATTACGAAAATCCACGTCACTCATTTCCGTCCGTCTGTCTGTCGGTCTGTCTGTCTGTTGGCGTTCTTCTAGCCTCCTAATCTCAGTAACCGCTGCATGGATTTTGATGAAATTTGGGCAGCGATATGATGTGGGGTCATAGTAGGTAATGGTGCTACAACTTTGAAGATCGGTGCATGGGCAGCGGAGTAATTAGCAAAAAACGAAAAATTTCGTAAATTTACGTTTATAAAATAAAATAAAATAATGAATTTGTGGTTCTTGGGTTTTTAGGCCGGCGTCGTTTAGCGTTAAAGCTTGACGTTTCGCCACCACGAGTGGATGGCATCTTCAGAAGCTATTTCACTTCGGCGACTTCCAAAATACTGACGGCTGGTGGATGTTTACCTGTATTTATACCTGCTAATGGTGACGTGGCCCAACCAGGTAGCGTTGGTAGCCCCGCCCCTTCGCGATATGGTAGTGTCTTCAGGTCCTTTAGGATGGGTATCCATGTCCGGTTGACTTTCTGTGTTTCTTCTTTCCTGTTGAAATTATTATGATGTTTCTGTATTTCGATGGCTTCTCTTTGAAGTCTGGCATGGTATGAAGACGTTGCGGCAAGAACCTGTGTTTCTTCAAACTTGATCCTGTGACTTCCCTCCGTAATCGCATGTTCGGCTACCGCTGATTTGTCCGTATGGCCTAGTCGACAGCTAGCCTTATGTTCTGCAATTCTTGTGTTTATAGATCGCTTTGTTGTTCCTATGTATACACTCCCACATGTGCATGGTATGCGATATACCCCCGGTGTTGTGAGTGGGTCTCTTTTATCTTTCACCGTTCTCAAATATTCCTGTATCTTTCTTGTGGGCTTGTAGATCGTCTTGACGTTTTCCTTTCGTAACATTTTTCCTATTCTGTCTGTTATTCCAGGCACATAGGGTAGAAAAGCTTTTGCTATCGGTTTAGGTTCTGATTTTGCCCTATTTCTTCTCATTGTCCTTGTTATTTCTTTTTCTGTGTAACCATTTGCCTTAAGAGCATTCTTTAGATGTTCCAGTTCGGTGTCGAGTTCTTCTGGTTCGCACACTTTTCTAGCCCGTTCTGTCAAAGTTCTAATAATTCCGTACTTCTGAGATGGGTGGTGGTTTGATTCTTTATGCAAATACCGGTCAGTATGAGTTGGCTTTCTATATACCTTGTGCCCTAATCTAGCTCCTTTTCTTGTTAGAAGAACATCAAGGAAGGCGAGATTTTTGTTTTCTTCTACCTCCATGGTGAACTTGATGTTTTCATGCATGCTGTTCAGGTGTTCTAGAAATTCCTCGAGCTTTTCTCTTCCGTGATTCCATATGACAAACGTATCGTCCACGTATCTGAGCCATATCTTGGGCTTGTATTGAGCGCTCTTCAAGGCTGCCTGTTCGACCTTCTCCATTACAAAGTTCGCTACCACCGGGCTTAGAGGGCTTCCCATGGCTACACCTTCAATTTGTTCGTACATGTTGGCGTCCCAGACGAAGTAGGTTGTCGTTAACACGTGCTTGAAAAGGTTTGTAATGTCTTCCGGAAATATGTTCTTGATGTGTTCTATTGCATCGTTTAATGGCACCTTTGATGTTCTTCTAACAAGAAAAGGAGCTAGATTAGGGCACAAGGTATATAGAAAGCCAACTCATACTGACCGGTATTTGCATAAAGAATCAAACCACCACCCATCTCAGAATTACGGAATTATTAGAACTTTGACAGAACGGGCTAGAAAAGTGTGCGAACCAGAAGAACTCGACACCGAACTGGAACATCTAAAGAATGCTCTGAAGGCAAATGGTTACACAGAAAAAGAAATAACAAGGACAATGAGAAGAAATAGGGCAAAATCAGAACCTAAACCGATAGCAAAAGCTTTTCTACCCTATGTGCCTGGAATAACAGACAGAATAGGAAAAATGTTACGAAAGGAAAACGTCAAGACGATCTACAAGCCCACAAGAAAGATACAGGAATATTTGAGAACGGTGAAAGATAAAAGAGACCCACTCACAACACCGGGGGTATATCGCATACCATGCACATGTGGGAGTGTATACATAGGAACAACAAAGCGATCTATAAACACAAGAATTGCAGAACATAAGGCTAGCTGTCGACTAGGCCATACGGACAAATCAGCGGTAGCCGAACATGCGATTACGGAGGGAAGTCACAGGATCAAGTTTGAAGAAACACAGGTTCTTGCCGCAACGTCTTCATACCATGCCAGACTTCAAAGAGAAGCCATCGAAATACAGAAACATCATAATAATTTCAACAGGAAAGAAGAAACACAGAAAGTCAACCGGACATGGATACCCATCCTAAAGGACCTGAAGACACTACCATATCGCGAAGGGGCGGGGCTACCAACGCTACCTGGTTGGGCCACGTCACCATTAGCAGGTATAAATACAGGTAAACATCCACCAGCCGTCAGTATTTTGGAAGTCGCCGAAGTGAAATAGCTTCTGAAGATGCCATCCACTCGTGGTGGCGAAACGTCAAGCTTTAACGCTAAACGACGCCGGCCTAAAAACCCAAGAACCACAAATTCATTGGACGATGGCCGCGAAAGCCTTACACAGTAAAATAAAATAATAATTTCCGATGGCTAGAGACCCGTAAAGGCTACATTTTAAAAATATTTTCATGTTATACAGGGTGTCCCAAAAACACGAAACGTATCAAAGTTATGTTTTTTTAAATGGAACACCCCATATATTATTGCATACTCAGATTCCTTGGTGAATTCTAGTATGACGTTATGTATCATACATGGGACTTAAAGCGAACCGTTTAGGTGTAAATCACCATTTTCGGTATAAGTAGATATCAGGAAAAAAATGAATATCGCAGAGATTATAAAATTTTGAAGGCTGTGACTTTGCTATATTACTAAGCATAAAATGCGTGAGCTTTGATGAGACTGTCAAATTTATGTTACGATTATGCTTGGAGAAATCGGTCGATTAATTAAGGAAACTTCGATCAGCGATAATTTGATTTTTTCAAATGGGAATGCCCAAGTTTTTTTATACGGTTAAACGTAGAATTTGATAACCTTTCTAATAATATAAGGTTTCGAATATCGATCTCTGGTAGTTTTCGTTTAATTTTAAATTTTCAAACAAATCGGCGTTATTCAATTTTCCTACCTATAAGCAACGTAGCAGGCCATGAAATATAGGTAGAAGAAAACAACTAACTTAGCAGAAAAATACACAGGAACTAGATTAAAGGGGCGAGACTATAAAAATTACTCACAACAAACAAAGTCTAACCGGAAACAATGGCGGTAACGTATCTTTGGTCAAAGAGAAGCTGGAGTATGGCAGACATGGATTTTTTCACGGCCTACTAGCTACTGCAATGTATTAGAGATTGGCAATTTCCAAAACCATTTAAAATTTTGAAATGAAACGAAAACTACTAGACAATGTTGTAGACAGTTTATTATTTTCATAATAAAATTTCACATTTAATGATATAAAAAAGTATGCAATTTTGTCAAAACTCAAGTCAAAAGTACCTCTGACTGGAGTTCTGAAAATTCTTCAGTACCTATTAGCAGGATCGCAGAAAATAAAGAATGAATTAAAATTTGTTGAAATTATAAAACATAACTGAAATGACAGAAAATTTAAATCTGATTTGTCAGTATCCCTTTTTTGCAATATTGCCAATAGATATTGGAAAATAGAAGGGCTCCATTCAGAGGTATCGACTTTGACACAAATTACTACTGTTTTACACCATTACATATGATTGATAATTGCGTGCTGGAGCAACAGTCGCTGGTTGTTTTTGTTCCATATTAGGGTTTTTGATTGTGTTGGAAATTTTTAACCTCTAGTAAATCGCGGCAGCCAGTACACTGTAAAAAATATCTATTACTGCCATACTCCAGCTTCTCTTTGACCTTAGAGATGTTACCGCCGTTATTTCTGGTTAGACTTTGTTGTGAGTAATTTTTATAATCTTGTCCCTTTAGTCTAGTTCGTGTGTATTTTTCAGCTAAGTTAGTTGTTTTCTTCTACCTGAACAGATTTTTGTTTATATTTCATGGCCTGCTACGTTGCTCATATGTAGGAAAATTGAAAAACGCCGATTTGTTTGAAAATTCAAAATTAAATGAAAACTACCAGAGATTGATATTCACAACCTTATATCATTAGAAAGTTTATCAAATTATACGTTTAACCGTATAAAAAAATTAGGCATTCCCATTTGAAAAAATCAAGTTATCGCTGATCGAAGTTTCCTTACTTAATCGACCGATTTCTCCAAGCATAATCGTAACATAAATTTGACAGTCTCATCAAAGCTCACGCATTTTATGCTTAGTAATATAGCAAAGTCACAGCCTTCCAAATTTTATAATCTCTGCGATATTCAATTTTTTTCCTGATGCAAATTTACTCAAGCTAAACGTAAGCAAGACCAAATACATGCTTTTTTCACCAACTGTAGCGAACCAACCTAATATGAGCATTAGATTACATACTAGTTCTTGTAAGCGAAATTATTGTAATTGCGAAATATTGCAAAAAGAGGCTATCATTAAATATTTGGGTATCAATATTGATCAACACATTAGGTGAATAGATCATATCAATTATGTAAATAAGCGTGTGAGGGTTCCAATAAGCAAATTTTACAGTCTTAGAGATATATGTTCAAGAAAAGCTTTAATCATGATGTACAATGCACTTGTAGCTTCCGTTTTAAAATACTGCATTACGATCTGGGGAGGAGCTTTTACAACAACATTGCAAAATCTACAAAGAGCCCAAAACATTTTAATAAAAATTATTTTTAATAAACACAAACTATTTCCCACAGATTTACTTTACAAAGAAACTAATTTTTTCAGTATAAAGTTTATTTATGTATATCAGTGTCTCACAAAAATGTACCTCAAGCAAAGAAGCTTCAAGAAATTAAGCACAGTATCTAGAGCAGCAGCTAATTTAAATCTGAGTATAGATATTTTTAGAAAAACACTTACACAAAAAACTTTTTTTTATAATGGACCTAAGTTCTTCAACGTACTCCCAGCAGATCTAAAACGTGTAAATAAATTCAAGGAATTTAAATACAAAGTTAAGGAATTCATAACTGAGAATCAGGATAAGTTTAGTTCTTAAAAGATTGTCTTAGCAGCACCCGCCTCCAGCCTTGTCTTCCCCACTTGCAGAATTTCTGTAGGTATAATGTTTCAAATGTATTCGTTAATTATAATGTTCAGACATTTAAGAGGATTGTACGCACGTAGGTATAACATTGGAAATTGTGTTTTTTAGAACAAATAAAATAAAATAAAAATATCTACTTATACCGAAAATGGTGATTTACACCTAAACGGTTCGCTTTAAGTCCCATGTATGATACATAAAGTCCCACTAGAATTCATCAAGGAATCTTAATATGCAATAATATACGGGGTGTTCCATTTAAAAAAACATAACTTTGATACATTTCGTGTTTTTGGGACACCCTGTATAACATGAAAATATTTTTAAAATGTAGCCTTTACGGGTCTCTATCCATCGCAAATTATTATTTTCTTTTTAATCAAATACTTTAGCCATAATGCTCCGTGTCGAATAACGTCCATAACCCTGTATTATGTGGTAATGTTTCAAATTTGGAAAAGCAATTTCAACTGGGTATTAATTCCAAAGGTATCGCTGTATTTTTATAAAAGTTTCAACACTCGTTGCTTGTCTGTTTGTTGAAAACTGTTCATGAAAATTTTCGTTCGAGGAGTGCCAGGTCAAGCAAATATAACGCCAGCTCCTGGCAGAGCGGGTCCTTTTTCCTTTCAGCTCTCCCTCTGAAACAATTTCGCATTTATTTCGCCATGCGTAAAATGCGAGAATTTGGTTCGGAATTGTTTCGGGTCGGAATGTCTGCAGCCACGTTGCTTGAAACACTGAACGCCATTCTTTGCACACTCACTCCCCTAAATTGAGGTCATTTACTTCGCAGACTTCATAGACTGCCCTTGCTTCGGTTTTGCTACAGAAAATACAATTTTATTACAGACATACGTATTCCTATCAAGTTTGTTGTTTGAGTGTGGCAAAGTACATACAGGGTGAGTCAAGCTCAACGCCTCGGACTCTTGGGACCAAACGATACCACTTTTAGAAATATCGACATTGCGAGTGTATGTAGGTTGATTTGGACTACATTTTAAAAATAATGGCTTTCATCCAGGATGTCTAATAAAAGCGTGACATATCAAAGCTCTGTTTTTTTAAACGGAATACCCTGTATATTATTGCATATTTAGATTCCCGGGTACATTATAGTGTGACTTTATGTATCACACATGGAACTTTAAGCGAACCGTTTAGGTGCAAATCTCAATTCTTGGTATAGTCAGATGTCAGAAAAAAATTGAATATCGCAGCTATTATAAATCTTAGAGGGCTGTGACTTTGCCGTGTTACTAAGCATGAAATGTGTCAGCTTACATTAGATGATCGAGTTCGAATTACATTTGCACTTGGAGACATCGCTAGATCAATTAAGGAAACTTCAATCAAAGGTAACTTGATTTTTTCAAATGGGAATGCATAATATTCTTTATACGATCAAATGTGCAATTTGATAAGCTTTCTAATGATATGCGGTTGTAAATATCAATCTCTGGCAGTTTTGATTTAATTTCAAATTTTCAGTAAAACCGGTATCTTTCAATTTTTCTACCTATAAACAACTTAGCAGGCCATGAAATATAAATAAAAAGCTGTTTGGATGGAACAAAGCAACTAACTTAGCAGATAGTTACGGACGAACTAGAGTAAAGGGACAAAGTTATAAAAATGACTTACAACGGATCAATTCTAACCAGAAATAGCAGACATAACACATCCAAGGTCAAAAAGCAGCTGGAGTACGACAGAAATGGGTATTTTTCACAGCATTCCGACTACTACAGTATTCTAAAGATTGACGATTCACAAAACCATTATGAATTTTGAAATGAAGGGAAATCTACCACGTAATATGTTGCTGGCAGTTTAGTAACTTCAGAATAAAATTTTACATTTCATGATTTAAAAAAATAGTAACCGATACCTCTGACTGTAGTTCTGCAAATTCTTCCATACTCATAAGCAAGATCGCCGAAAATGAAGAATAAATTGAAAATTTGCTCAAATTATTAAACATAATTTACCTGGCAGAAAATTAAAATATGATTTGTCAGTATTCCTTTTTTTGCGACCTTGCTAATAAATACTTAAAAATTTAAAGGACGACAGTGAGAGATATCATTACTTTTGACTTTGACGGAAATGACTACTGTTTTATACCATAAAATGTGAAATTGCGTTCTGAAGGTATTAGACTGACGGCAAGGATCGCTGAAAGTTTTGCTTTCATTTCCAAGTGTTTAGTTATTTTGGAAATTTTTAATCTCTAGTACATTGCAGTCGCTAGTAGGCTATAAAAATTATCCATTTCTGTCATTCTCCAGCTTCTTTTTAACTTTAGACATGTTACCGCCGTTGTTTCTGGTTAGAGTTGATTTGTTGTAGGGACTTTTTATAATCTTGTTCTTTTACTCTAGTTCTGCTGGATCTTTTTGCTAAGTTAGTTGTTTTCTTCCATCTGAATACGATTTTGTTTATATTTCATGGCCTGCTAGTTTGTTTAGAAGTAGGGAAATTGAAAAACACTGATTTGATGGAAATCTCGAAATTTAATAAAAACTACCATAGATTGATATTCACAACCTGATATAATTAGAAAGCCTATCAAATTGCACATTTGATCGTATAAAAAAATTATGCATTCCCGTTTGAAAAAATCAAGTTACCTCTGATTGAAGTTTCCTTAAGCGATCTACCGATTTCTCCAAGTACAAATGTAATTCGAACTCGACCGTCTAACGTAAACTGACACATTTCATGCTTAGTAACACGGCAAAGTCACAGCCCTCTAAGATTTATAATAGCTGCGATATTCAATTTTTTCCTGACATCTACCTATACCCAAAACTGTGATTTGGACCTAAACGGTTCGCTTAAAGTCCTATGTGTGATACATAAAGTCACACTAAAATGCACCCAGGAATCTAAATATGCAATAATATACAGGGAGTTCCATTTAAAAAAACATAGCTTTGATATGTCACGCTTTTATTAGACAGCCTGTATAAAAGTCATGATTTTTAAAATGTAGCCCAACTCGACCTACATACACTTGCAAAGTCGATTTTTCGAAAAGTAGTATCGTTTCGTCACAACCCTGTATATAAAAAAAATGTAGTCAAGTTGATTGACTGAGTACTTCCCACACATTACTGTGATACCAATTTATTATTTTCCCTTAGCATGAAGCTATAGTCTGGGGTTTCCTTGCAATCAAAGCATCGACCACCCGCCAGCAAAAAAACCTACAACACAAAAACTCACCCAAATTTTACTCTTCTAAACAAATGTGGCAAACGGCTAACGTGCACCAAAACTTATCCTCTCGCAGCGCGTCTACAGCGCCCTAGGCTTTCAGCCTTTACGGTAGGCTGACCATAAAAAAAAATGTCGCAGAAAAAACGTGAACAATTAAATTTCTTGATGTAAACCCGCGACCAAATCCATTTGCTAACGCTCTACTATAAGAATGCTGTTACCCGATGGTGATTCATAAAAGCAGCCTCTTAAAATACAAATTCTTTGAAAAACTGCTATCCGGCTACGCCAATTTAGTTTAATAAAATGTTGTCAAGCCCGCGGTGTGACAAATTTTTTACAGTTCATATCCCGTTTAGCTGTTAATTAGTGTAGATAAATAATTCTAATTGGAATCAACGGGCAGAGCATAACAAATAGGTATAATAAATCAATATACTGGGGCTGACTATTAATCATGAGCAAGCTCAAAGGAAGGATAATTTATTAACGAAATGTTTATCGGTCTGCAATTCTCACGTTTTCAAAGAAAGCTTTTAATCTGTTTCCGTTTTATGAAAATGGTAGCAGTTTGGACTACACGTGTGTACTTTGCTTCAAAAAATAAGCTCAGGTTCAATTATATTAATCTTGCAGCACTTTCACATTCAACTGTAACTATTTTAGGGTATTTGTTACAAGGACTTATTTAACTTTTCTTAGGAATAACGTAGAAAGAAACGTCTTTTTTTGTGTCGAACTCGAAGTACAAAACCATCCACGGTAATGAAGTTTTATAGTTTTAAAGTGTACACCGTTAAAATTATGATCTAATTTATGTCAGTGCAAATAAAATGAATTCCTGAAGGTGTATATACTGTATATATTCATTCGCTGACACTATACAGGGTTATTCACATTATTCGACACAGAGCATTATGGCTAAAGTATTCGATAAAAAAGAAAATAATAACTTCGTATGGATAGAGACCCATAAAGGCTACATTTTAAAAATATTTTCATGTTATACAGGGTGTCCCAAAAACACGAAATGTATCCAAGGTATGTTTTTTTAAATGGAACACCCCGTATATTATTGCATATTCGGATTCCTTGGTGAATTCTAGTGTGACTTTATGTATCACACATGGGACTTTATTTAAAAAACATAACTTTGATACATTTCGTGTTTCTGGGACACCCTGTATAACATGAAAATATTTTTAAAATGTAGCCTTTATGGGTCTCTATCCATCCGAGGTTATTATTTTCTTTTTTATCAAATGCTTTATCCATAATGCTCCGTGTCGAATAACGTGAATAACCCTGTAGATTAGATGGGTGGTTTTCCATAGGAGAAAACAGTCTTTCAGTCCTTTTCTTATAAACTCAACTATCTTTTCAATGGCCGCCGCCAGGGAGGTCAAGGGGGGGCACCTGCCCCCCCTGCCAAATCAAATCTAACATACATACATGGAAACTGTTACTTTCCTCTCCTTCTGTGAGCGCGATTAAAATTTTCCTATTTTTGCCATCTACGTCTTGTTCCGTTGAACATTCATTCAGTACGCTAAGGAGGGTCAACACTTGGTTGAGATCAACAATGAGCGAAAATCGATTGACTGGTTTATGTATACTCAGCGTTTACAGAAAAAAATAACTGTGATAAAACGCAATTCATAAAAGCAGTAATCAACAAATTTGCCCAAGACCAAAGGAAGCTAAAGTTCGATTTCGAATAACTTCTCTAGTCTTTTTTTTCTAACAGTGAATACAAAATGCACATTTATGTTTTATAGTTACTTATTTTTTCAGATGTATTTTTTTCTTGTTCTTTTATTATTTATGTTCTTTATTGTTCTGTATTTTTGTTCTTTTATTGTTTTTAATTTAGATACTGTACTGAGTATGGGTACAATCCTATTGTTCATGTATTTTTGTTATTTAAGAGTTTACCTCTTTTATTTTGCATATGTTCTATGTTATTTTTTGTTTAAATACAGAAAAAAAAATCATGACAAGAAATATTCTGTTTGCCCCCACCCTGGATTTTTTTTGCCCCCCCTGGCTTTTTTTCTGGGGGCGCCCATGATATTTTAGTTACCAGCTATACCTGTGTGTCCTGGCGCCTAAATACTATATTACTTTGTTACTACTTATTGGAAATGTTTTACGTATTATCAAACTTGTCCCTGTTCCAAATATTTTCTATAGGCAACAACAAAATAAGAAACAAGATATACAACCTCATTAATCAAGTGTAATTCCTGCAATTCTTTACAAGTATACTGTTAAACAAAGAATTCGTATAATATTATTTGCGTATAATGTATGCAGTTGAAGAATTCTTGCTCAAGGGTAGCCGCTATAGTGGATATAGCTAACAGCAAGAAAAATCACATGAATTATCATGAGAGTCATTGATTATTCAAATGACTGGCGCCAACGTTATCAGATCTTCAGCTTTGGACTTTTGTTGCATACCACATTTCTAATAACGTGGAAAACAATTTTGAATATCCCGATATAAAACGATAAGACTGCGCGTAATTTGCTGCATGTGAGAAGTGATGATTCATTAAGATAAAACTGAAAGATAACTATAAACAGGCAATAAATATAACAGTTTATCTTTCTATTACTGAATAATACCTCGTAATCTTTGAATACACCTAAGTTGCATACTAAATGCCGTCATTATGTCTACACACGAGATTACAGTGGTTTTTATTAAACACCCAACTGCTTAGAGCAATTTCAAAGATCGGAAAGATAACATCAGGATGGAAAGTGTGTATTAACCAGCGTTGCCAGGTCTACTGATTTTTCAGTAGATCTGCTGCTTTTGGGTCTTTGCCTACTGAATACTGTTTTTATAACGGAATCTACTGTTTTCGTATTTCAAGAAAATGTATAAGGTATAACAGGTTTGATTTCTAAAGCGATGTTCTGAAAAATGTATCATTGGTTAAGCCTTCAGCAGCTTTGGATGATCAGTTTCTTTCAGTGATGCCACTTGACAAACGTTTTCCAAATTCAATCAATCCTAATCAACGTCAATAGCTCGATAATGAGTGGGGACTTCTACTAAATAGTGACCTCACGTGGAATCAAAGCGAAAGTGTAACTGAGTTTTGGATAAAAGTAAAAAACACGTCTATTTTGGAATTTATGTTGAATACGCAAGTTTTGCCACATTCATCCGCAAACGTGGAAAGAATTTTCTCAGATACATAATTTCAAAAATCAATCCATCCACGTCAAGGGTATGTGATGTGGCATTTTACATACAAAATGAAAACGAGAAACCAAAGTTGCTTTGATGTGGATTTGAATAATTGTATTAAACTATACATAGCAATATGATATGTACCATGTCGTACCAAGGAAATGCAGACTTGTCAGATTCAGATCTAGATCAATGAAGGCGTGTATTGTTGTTTATTATTTTTTAGTTTTATTAGGTAAGCCATATTAAGAGTTTCCGAGCTGTAAAAAGTTTTTTTGTGGTTTTATTAGGATTATGTTTTACTCGAGCAATTACGTTTTTTTTTGTTTTGTAATAAAAAATTTTTTGTTTGACGTTTGATGTTACACTGTCTATTTACAAAGAAAACTTACTGTTTTTTTGCAAAATCTACTACTTTCTTTATCTATAACCCACTGCTTTTTTAAAATTCGACCTGGCAACGCTAGTATTAACATACACACATAAACTTTTCAAATTTGAAAATTGCTAGACTATTGATTCTATGTGCTTTTGAAATAACCCAAAAACTGCATTTTTCTGTCGTACTTAGTTTCCTAGATATTAACATTTTTAATAAACGTCAAATTTTCTAAAGATTGCTGAATTACTTCAGAAATAGGCTTCGTAGACATAAACTATCGTTAACAAACAGGACCTAAAATTGAATGCTGGATTCAAAAACGTAATAATATACAGGGTGTTCTATTTAAAATAAGGAAGTTTATACCTACTTCCGGTATGCTTCCGCTATATAGGGTTATTGACGTTATTCGACACGGAGCATTATGGCTAAAGTATTTGATAAAAAAAAAATAATAATTTTGGATGGATAGAGACCCATAAAGACTACATTTTAAAAATATTTTCATGTTATACAGGGTGTCCCAAAAACACGAAACGTATCAAAGTTATGTTTTTTTTTAAATGGAACACCCCGTATATTATTGTATATTCAGATTCCTTGATGAATTCTAGTGTGACTTTATGTTATGAAATCACCATTTTTGGTATAAGTAGATATCAGGAAAAAATTGAATATCGCAGAGATTATAAAATTTGGAAAGCTGTGACTTTGCCGTATTACTAAGCACAAAATGCGTCAGCTTTGATGAGACTGTCAAATTTAAATTACGTTTATGCTTGGAGAAATCGGTTGATGAATTAAGGAACAATTAACTAGCAGAATTCCTAGTGCTATTATGAATCGTGACTATTATGTCAATTTCTTCTTGCAATATTAAAAGTGCCAAAGCTAATGTCTTTTTTTTACTCATCGCGATGGTCAGGACGCAACTGAATATCCTAGGAAAACACTTTTTACGCAGCGCATTGGATGTTACGTTGCATCGAACGTATTACGCTCTACGCAGCGTAAAATGTGCGTCGCTAGGAAAACCCTGCTTTAGCCTTGGCTTCAATGTACTAGTATCACGAGGTTAAGAACAATGATTTAATTGTTATAACCGCTTAGTGCATACAAAAATAAACCTAGTGCTGCATTTCGTTACTTTCTACATCATTTTGTTTTTTAGTAATTTCATTCTAAAGTTTAAAGAAAGGGATTCAAATTCAGCCAATCAGTGCCAACCGCGCGAATCATCAGCAGTGCATTGTTGCCAAAAACAGCTCCGACTCGCAGACGGGAACAGAAGACAAGATAGCCAGCCCGCGTACAGCTCCGGCATTTCGCGCGCCATCAGAATGCGGCACCACAGCACACATATCTGTCTTTTGATTGGCTGTTCGCCTTTAGGGCAGTGACGTAACTGCCCTAGGAGAATTCAAATATTTTCCTTATTTTCACGGCTTTCCTGTGCCCAAAAAAATCGGAGAAAAAAAATGAGATGCTTTTTATGACGTACTCTATTATATGCAACCAAAAAAAAATTTATGATACTATAGTCTGTCCACTGAAGAAAAGGAGTAAAAAATTATTTCAAACCCATATTTTGGGTCTTTACTCGGATAAATCGAACTTAATTTTTCTGTTTATAATAACATCACTGCTCTCAGTATATAGTTTTGTAGACGGTGTTTATATAACCCTTGACCATACAGTAAAAATTTACATATATTATGCATGGTTACTCCGTTTGTTCGGTCGATAAGGTATAGTCCATACTACCGTATCCCTAGGTTGTCATTTGAGCTCGACTTGTTTGACCCTTTACCGAAAGCAAGTCGACTGAATAGACACGTACTGAATCCCAGTCCCTCGCAGATTCCTCTACTATCATTTTTGCTATTTCATATAGCATCCCTCGGGAAATCTTCACGCATTATGGAATCTAGAGTGCGCTGAAAGCCAGTCGGCCTGAAAAAGGTAGGCAGGAACGGATATAACTCACGAACTGTGTCACGTCTTACAAAAAACACTGTTCCGTATTTTTCTGGTTATTATACTCGCCTTAAATTTGTTTTTACTTCCCACACCGATAGGTGAGCATTTCGTAAATTTGGTTCTCCTTCATTGCATTAGTAGGCATGCACAGTAGCGGTAGTTAGGAGCGTTGGAGTGCGTTGGCCAACGCCGAGTCCCCTCGGCAGGTAGAAGCAGGCCGGCGCCGGTTCCGCACGTAGTCAAACACACCAGTGCATGGTACAGCGAAAACAGGCAAGAAAAAGAGTACAAAGATTGGCCAGTCGCATCTAGACATGGTATAGGAAACATGCAATAAGGGTTCAAAATGTTGCCCATTATTGGCAGAACAATGAGGTACAGTTGCAAAAACACTGGAAATGATTCCCATGAGGGGCTAGAGGGTACAATGGGGGGTGAAATAGTTTTAGGTGAAAAAGTTGTCTCTCTGGACAAATATTTTGACGTGTCTTGGCGTTTTTTCGTTTAATCAGCGGTTTGTGATAAATCCGTGGTGGGAAGTTGTCAAATGAGCTATTAGTACATGCACATGTAGATTCACATCATATACATTAGAACCATCTATTTGAAATTTGTCAATCAGATGAATATGTGACGGATACAGTACATGTTCAACGAATTCTTGTGCGTGTCGTATTAAGGAAGCTATCTGCTCTAGTAGAGACTGTCTGAATCGCTTTGTAAACAAGTTTTTGGTATCAAAAGGTAGAAGTGTTGTATTATTTTGGCGCTAAATTGAGATATGACCGCCGCATGACTGATTTGTTTGGTTTGGGAATTATTGTGCATCTAGCCTATATCTAGTGTTGTGGTTGTGTATAAATGTGTTATGTTCATTTGAGTATACCTATGATACTAAGTGATAGTACGTAGTAAATACAATTGTCTAAGGTTATATATTTTGGTCTCGTAATATCATTGGTCGGATACACTGTTATTTTGTTAAACATTAATATTAGAATAGCTTTTACCTCCGATACACACCGATAGGTGAGGGGAGTATTGCAATCGCGAAAATTATCGATTTTGAGGTAATATGCTTTGTGGGCGTTGAGAACAACATTGATATTGGACGCGCTACATAAGGAGGCTCCTGCACTTGGCAACGCAGCAGGGACGACCTGGGTTCAGTGGGCATTCGGTGCCAGACAGATCCTTTGGGCTGGCCCGCCAGTTATAAGATAATTATAACATTATGAAATGCTCATTTTCCTACCTCATTTATTTCATGTTTTCTATCCTTCCTTTAACATATCTACATCATATTTGTACTATATCTGTATCAGATTTCTATCATATTGATATAATTGCTTTATCATATTCAATCATAAGTTTACCATATTTATACTGTATTTTTAATCACGTTTATCATTAAAACTTGTTATCGTTAAATAGCGAAGAATATATACAGTTTGAACAGGAATGCCTAATACCCCATTATCTCGGGCTAGAAAATGTATTAGGCGTAATTACCAGTAAATGCCTCCAAATGAGGCCGAAACAATTCGAGATCTCTTTGTTAAATATTTTGCAGAGCACTTCTTATCTATCACTACCACATTTATAACAAATTTTTTGATGTATTAGCTCAGTTCCAAGCTTATGAACATATCCAAATAAATATTGTATATAAACTAACCGTCAACTTTCATAACCGCACTTATTTCCTTCCAGTATTTTTCTATCGCAGTGCGGCTATAGTGCAGCTTGTGTCTTTTATCCCAAATAGGGGTAAACACTGAAGCTGTAAGTACCTCTTTATCGATACTCATCTTCGACCGGCACAGACAAAACCAGGTAGCAAACTGAATTTCTGTTACTACAAAGGCGTTCAAGCGGGCTTCCGACGCTGGTAAGCGGTCGAAAACATAGTTGAGCAGGTGAGCCTGCATGCGGTACCTGCACGCCTTCGCCTTCGCACGCCCTTGCACGCTCACTAAAATGCCCCACTGTGTTTGCGCACTTAGGGCAACAGTACTCAAATGTTCCGACCAAAGATTTTTATGAATAGATGTGTCTAGGTACCTCGGTTTATAGTCGGTGGTCGGCTCAAGCAACGAAATGTCTTCATAAATATGAAAGTTATGATTATCTACTTCTGTGGAGCAGAGGAAATATAAGGCTTTGGGGAAACAGGTAAACAATTTTGGTAAGTATATCGCATGTACTTGTAACCCACATAAACATGTTACGTATACCTCAAATAGCTATCAGGTTATTGGAAATTCCGAACTATACGAAATGTGTTCACAAAATAATAGTAAAAATAATAATATAAAGGAATGGCATACAAACTCATCAAGATACCCAAACTAAGAATATAATTCATGAAAGTATTAAATAAGGAAAATAGGTTATATTCTACATAATTACAGTATAAGGAAGGTAAGGTATCCAATTTGAAGAGATACTAAAAGTGAATACTTTAGTAGATCTAGCACTACTAGAGATGATCATCATCGTAGTCACAATGTCTTAACAGACATGTTGATGAACTCGTAAAATGCATTAAGTCGGAGTTAGAGTATTGCCGACACGAATATTATCAATAGTTTTGAGAACTGTAGCTCACCATCGTTCGCGATTGACTGTCAGTTCAGTGGCGCTCTTGATACTCATATCCAGCAACTGTTTCGTCGTACCCACCCAGCGTGTAGGGGAACGGCCACGGCGCCGCCCATACGGGCCGTGACCCTGAACTACAAGTTTCTCCATATTATCGCTTGTGTGAATATGTCCGAAGAATGTAAGCATTCTCGTCGACACAATGGAGGATAGTCTCTTTGGATTACTGAGCTCATCCAGTATGGAAACGTTTGTTCGATGGATGGTATAAGGAACTTTCAGCATTCCCCTCCACGTCCACATTTCAAGAGCATCTATGCGAGCTCGATCTGCCTTTACAACAGTCCAAGTTACTGAGGCATACAAAAATATGGAGAACACAAGAGACTGAACCAGGGATTTTGGTAGCTTTAGTGGTGTTATGGTCACGCCATATTTTAGTAAGCTTTGTCATTTTCACAGCTACCCGAATTGTCGATCAAAGAACCGAGGTACACAAAGCTTTGAACTACTTCACAACGGTCTACTGACTTTAGGGATGTTACGTTCACCTATTTCAAAAAACCTAAACACAAGTAACATTTTTATTGTCAAGGCTACCAAAGTTATACAGGATGTCCCATAATTAATGAGAGATTAATAGATTTATGTCTATCAACTGATCAGTAACAAGAACGTTAAAACAATAGGATCAGTACACAGTCCAATTGCCAAGTGCGGATTTTTTATCAAAGTAGGCTGTTATTTAATCAGATGTCAACAAACGCTACACATACTACGTTCCAAAATCCTATCTATCCTGTGAGCAGATGAATTTTCGAGGATAGTCACGTGATTCCAGATGTTAGGGATGTTGGAACATTTATGAAACGGCAAAGATCTTTCTTTGAAAATTTTGACATATCACATAACCTGCGCTGTCTTCTCAGAGTCAGAGTATCAGAGTAGTCGTACCCGTTAGAATGTCAATGCATACAAATAAAGCAGAATAGGTTATGTTAAGTTGTTAGCTGTCAAGTGAAAAATATCTCATGACTCACATCAATGTACGTTCCTTTTGTCTTCTGAATCTGAGACTAAAGTGAGATATTTTACCCCCACTTAAGCCCATCTGCACAAGCTCGAAAGGTAGATCAGTTGTCTCAGATCATTTAGATGTCAAATAAATCAATAAATGAGGTTAGAATTTTTTGCAAGTTTGAATTTTAGCGGGTTTTGTGGTGTATGGATAGTCGACAGTGTATGGTGAGCTACGAAAAACTTAACAAAAAAGGTTATGGAAAGGATCGACAGATTATAGAACCATAGCATATTACAAAATTTCGAGGAATGACATTTAACTGCACAAACACGTTCTTTTAACTCATCTGAGCATCTGAGGTTTCCAACTGAGCTGAGCCATCTGATTTTTAAGTGATCTGAGTTAGTGCAGTTGTAAAAGGAAAGCACCTGATGACATCCATGGCCTCGGAAATGCAATAACGGAACACAGATTTTTGTTGACAGTTTGATGTTTATAGAATACTGAAACGCTACAGAGCAAATCGAGGTCTTTTATGGGATTTTGGAACGTAGTAACACTTAGTTATAGTTGAAAATTTGCTGGTGCTTGTTGATATGTTGCGTTATTTTTGCACAACTACGCTAAATACCGACCAGTTCGGTGCAAATAATTTTCAAAGCCTTCAAGTGATAATAACGGAATATAAAAAGCCAACTTCTCCAAGAGGATTTAAGGAAGCACAACCAGGACACTCATTTAAATTCTTAAGGAATATTTTCGCTCCGTTTTAGTTTCTCGTCACATTTACACTTAATATAATTTCCTGCTGGCTTCTGGTAATTCTGCATTCAAGCTGTCGTTTGCCAAGACCACTAGTTTAACGAAATTAACAATAATTTGGAAAGAAGTTAAGTTATGTTGATGAAATACGTGCCGACTGCTGACAAATTGAAGTCATCTATCAGAATTACGAAATTTACTCTGACGAATTTTCCTCTACAGAGGCACTTTCTCTTTCTCTTACCCTCTAAACATATAGGGTGTTCTAAAAGTCGGGACTTTCCTCTTTAGAAACAACGGCGCTTGAAACGGCAAAGCCAATGCACGGTGAACCAGCAACAAAACAGTAAACAGAATTAAAGCAAGTACTCACCATTGGGTTGCTACGAAATTGTAAGTGCGGTCCTGTCGTAGGCGTCTTACAGGTAAAAGCACGATTTACGATGTCTTCTTCAATTTGGACCATACGAGGATGTCTAGGTCTTCCAGCGTGACCACCGTGATGTGGATTCAGACATCCTGTGTCTCTAGCTATTTGCACGAGCGAGACAAATCGACGAGGTGCAGGGTGAGTACGGTTAGGGAAACGATCGGCATACACTCGCGAAGCCGCAGCGGCATATTTGACCACACCCACCTTACATTAAAATCATGTCCACCAGTTCATTATTGTTATAAGCGTGCGCCATTGTTGTTGTCTTTAAAGTCCGATCGTCAGATGTAGCAAGTCAAGCACTCCGTACACTATGCCACAGCAACGCGACGTATGACGAACTGCCTGTTTTAGTCTTTTCTCTCCGGCATCGGCACCGCTAGCGCTGCCTTGTTTGTTGTGATATTATGACATAGTGAGCCATTGCCCAGGGACGGACTTAGAATTGAGGATTTCTTTAATGGTCAGTATCTTGTTTTCTCCAAATATTTCGTTTATATGTTACTGGGAAGAAACACTCATTTTGGCAAGTACTATCCGCTGTATGAAAAAAGTCCCAACTTATGAAACACCCTGTATACCAATGATTCGTAGAGCTATGTATGTGTATTTGTGTATGTAATATATGTAACATGTTATGCTTGCATATTTACACCTATTTTTGTTACAGTTTCTCGATCTTACCAACCAGACTTCTTGAAAAACAATATTAGCTCAGTTAATTACTGCGACCAGATTTGTAATCAGCACCCTCACGTGGTACAAAACACAAGTTTTAATCTTGATAGAAATCCAAATAGCGATTTTCGATTTTTTAGGCAAACCTGAAGATCTGAAGGATCTGAAATTTTTTATTTTTGTCAAACGAGCCTGAAACTCAGAACTGCAACCGGATTTGTAATTAGCACCCTCAAATGATGTAAAATACAAATCTTCATCTCGATAGAAGTCCAAATAGCGATTTTCGATTTTTTAGGAAAACCTGAAGATCTGAGAGATCGCAAATTTTTTATTTTTGTCAAACGAGCCTGAAACTCAGAACTACGACCGGATTTGTAATCAGCACCCTCAAATGATACAAAACACAAGTTTTCATCTTGATAGAAATCCAAATAGCGATTTTCGATTTTTAAGCAAACCTGAAGATCCGAAAGGTCGGCAAACTTTTTATTTTTGTCAAACGAGCCTGAAACTCAGAATTGCGACCGGATTTGTAATCAGCACCCTCACATGATACAAAACACAAGTTTTCATCTTGATAGAAATCCAAATAGCGATTTTCGATTTTTTAGGAAAACCTGAAGATCTGCAAGGCCGGCAAATTTTTTATTTTTGTCAAACGAGCCTGAAACTCAGAACTGCGACCGGATTTGTAATCAGCACCCTCACAGGATACAAAACACAAGTTTTCATCTTGATAGAAATCCAAATAGCGTTTCTCGATTTTTTAGGCAAACCTGAAGATCTGAAAGATCGGCAAAATTTTTATTTTTGTCAAACGAGCCTGAACCTCAGAATTGCGACCGGATTTGCAATCAGCACCCTCACATGATACAAAACACAAGTTTTCATCTTGATAGAAATCCAAATAGCGTTTTTCGATTTTTTAGGCAAACCTGAAGATCTGAAAGATCGGCAAAATTTTTATTTTTGTCAAACGAGCCTGAAACTCAGAACTGCGACCGGATTTGTAATCAGCACCCTCACATGATACAAAGCACAAGTTTTCATCTTGATAGAAATCCAAATAGCGTTTTTCGATTTTTTAGGCAAACCTGAAGATCTGAAAGATCGGCAAAATTTTTATTTTTGTCAAACGAGCCTGAACCTCAGAATTGCGACCGGATTTGTAATCAGCACCCTCACATGATACAAAACACAAGTTTTCATCTTGATAGAAATCCAAATAGCGTTTTTCGATTTTTTAGGCAAACCTGAAGATCTGAAAGATCGGCAAAATTTTTATTTTTGTCAAACGAGCCTGAAACTCAGAACTGCGACCGGATTTGTAATCAGCACCCTCACATGATACAAAACACAAGTTTTCATCTTGATAGAAGTCCAAATAGCGATTTTCGATTTTTTAGGCAAACCTGAAGATCTGAAATTTTTTACTTTTGTCAAACGAGCCTGAAATTCAGAACTGCGACCGGATTTGTAATCAGCACCCTCACATGATACAAAACACAAGTTTTCATCTTGATAGAAATCCAAATAGCGTTTTTAGATTTTTTAGGCAAACCTGAAGATCTGAAAGGTCGGCAAAATTTTTATTTTTGTCAAACGAGCCTGAAACTCAGAATTGCGACCGGATTTGTAATCAGCACCCTCACATGATACAAAACACAAGTTTTCATCTTGATAGAAGTCCAAATAGCGATTTTCGATTTTTTAGGCAAACCTGAAGATCTGAAAGATCGGCAAAATTTTTATTTTTGTCAAACGAGCCTGAAACTCAGAACTGCGACCGGATTTGTAATCAGCACCCTCACATGATACAAAACACAAGTTTTCATCTTGATAGAAGTCCAAATAGCGATTTTCGATTTTTTAGGCAAACCTGAAGATCTGAAATTTTTTACTTTTGTCAAACGAGCCTGAAATTCAGAACTGCGACCGGATTTGTAATCAGCACCCTCACATGATACAAAACACAAGTTTTCATCTTGATAGAAATCCAAATAGCGTTTTTAGATTTTTTAGGCAAACCTGAAGATCTGAAAGGTCGGCAAAATTTTTATTTTTGTCAAACGAGCCTGAAACTCAAAACGGCGACCATATTTGTAATTAGCTCCCTCAAATTATCCAAAACACCAGGTTTCATCTTAATTTAACGTTTGAAAAATTTGTTAAGCTCTTTCACCATTTTTCAAAAATAAATGACATCTATTACATCCACCATTTTTTGAATTAAAGTACGAAAAGCCTCGGAATTTTAATTCTGGTGACCCTATAAAGTGGGTCAAAATCTCCAAAGGAGTCCAAAGGCGTCAGTTACAAACATACAAACAAACAAACAGACATGTGAAGCTAATAAAAGCATATTAAAAAGGAATTACTATTTCTAAGTATAAAATGTTGTGTAAGTCACAAAATGGATTTTGTCCCAATGAATCTACTGAGAGCGCGTCATACAATTTCATTAAATACGTCTATGACCATCTAGATAATAAAAGGTTAGTTGGAGCCATTTTCTTCGATTTGTCGAAAGCGTTCGATACCATTGAACTGAATATAATTGAAAGTAAATTGTATGCTTTAGGATTCAGGGGTAATTTTTTAAAATGGTTGATGTCCTACATTAACGGTAGAAAATATGTTGTTTGTATAGACGGTTATCTTTCAGATGAGTATGATGTGCAAAGAGGTATTCCACAGGGCTCAATATTGGGCCCACTACTATTTATACTATTTGTCAATGACTTGCCATCACACATAACTTCTGATTGTTTAGTCTTATATGCGGATGATACGACGATTGCTGCTAATGCTGAAACTGTGGAAGAGTTAAGGCAAAAATTGGATTATATAACTTCAGAATTTACACCTTGGTGTTTGAGGAATGCTTTGATTGTAAATTCTAGCAAAACAATTACTATGCAATTTTTCAATGGAACTAGAGCGTGTCGCCTGAATAAAGAAAACTTCTACATTAATGTCAATACAGACACCATGGGCCTCTCAGAAACCACAAAATTCTTGGGTCTGAATTTAGATGAAGGTGTGACTTGGAGAGTTCACACAAAAAATCAGTAAGAGTTACTATGCGATACTCCAGCTCCGAAACTGCCTAGATATTCCTCAGCTGATAAATGTGTACTTTTCTCTAGTATATTCTCATTTATCATATCACATAACGATTTGGGGTGATTCGCCATCCGCCGCTAGAGTTTTTATTGCACAAAAACGAATTTTGCGTGTTTTATTCCGTCTAAAGTACAATGAGTCATGTCGGGCATATTTCAAAAAATATAATTTATTAACGTTACCCGCCATATATATCTATAAATGTGCAATATTTGCAAGGCGTCACTTAAATGCGTATGAGAAGAACTCAGACTTGCATACATATCCTACGCGTGGCAGCACCTCATTAAGGTCTATTAAACATAACACAGCTTTATATGAAAGTAGTCCTTTTTATAAGATAAGATTCTCAATTCTTTACCTGCAAATATACGAAATATCGTGAACGTTTATTCAATAAATAATTGAAGAACTTCCTGTTGGACAAATGTTTTTACTCTGTGATCGATGTTTTTAGCCAGTCGCATACTGTTATTTAATAATTTTAGCTTGTCTATTTTGTCTATACGTACGTTTTGTCCTGCATTTTATTTATACATTGTATGTTGTATCTGTATTTTTTTTATGACTTATCCAATACCTCTGTAGGTCTGAATGGATGAATAAACAATATTCAGTATTCAGTATCCAAGTTCCTCGGTATACAACGTCCGATCCCGTCGTAAACATTCCCACTGAGGCAATAGAAGAAAATCTGCAGTTCGCCCACTTGCCAGATCGCTTCCAGCTTGTCGAAACCGAACGTTCTGCAAATCCGGGCAGAAATTTCCAGAAGAGCAGACTGCTACTTATCGAGAACGTCCTGTCCTCCTGCGACCGTAGCACTGCTTTCGGGACATCGGATTACGCCAGAAAAACTGTTTGCATGCTCCCATTGAAAGAACTCCGTGAGACGAGTCCGGAATATTATGAGGTTGTTTTAAAAGGGACACAACGTGGCGAAAGCAGAAGCACGCAATTTGTTCTACCATGGACTGTCGTTGCATTTATATGGGTTAAACGCTTCTAACATTGTATACGAGGGGGTCTCGAAAGTATCGTCATGACAGCTGCTTTTTCTTAGCTCCAGGGAATCAAACTGGAGGTACTTTTCACGTTTCTAACGTATGTTGCAAAAGTTTTGACAATTTTTTTCAAAACTCGGGAGGTAGTTTCACCGTTGGAAACAACTCAGAAGTCGTTACCATGGTATCCAGTCAACACCTAAACGTAACAATAAAACCATTTTGGTTATGGTATAAGTTGTCAAAATGTCGTACAAATTAGATATTCGGAAGAGTATTTACAGTCTAGTTGGACGACTTGAAAAAAAAAATAGTTCGCCTATATTAAGATCAAAAAATTTCTGTTGCTACAATTTATCGAGCGATCCGTGAATGCGAAGAAGGTATTCCTTGTATAAATTTACCAAAAAGTGAACGCCCAAGAGCGTTGAATGCTGCTACAGTTCAAAGAATGGTCAACAGAAGTGAACATAGAGTTGGAAATTCAACACGAAAACGTGGATGCATTTTTCATGTCAATGCTAGCACAATCTGTAGAGAAATGACGAGAAATAACTTAAAATTCCAAAAAAGAAGAAAATTTCCAAAGTATTCCCCAAATCGTTTAGAATGTTGTCGCAATTTACGTCATACTCATTTTGCTGGCAACATAAAAATTATTGTTGACTATGAAAAGTGTTTCACATTTTCGAACTCAAAAATCAAAGGTAATCATGGTTTTTCTACAAGAGACTTTGAAGCCTGTTCAGATAATGTAAAATTTAAACGAAAAGAAAATTTTGAAAAGAAAGTGTTACTATCGTGCCTTATATCAGACCGGTATTTCACAGCCGTACGTTGGACGAGTTAGGGCCGAAGCGGTTACCGCAGAAGTCTATACTCAAAGATGTTTGGCTAAACTACTCAATTTTATCAACACCCACCATGCTAATGACAATCTAATGTTTTGGCCAGATCTGGCTTCAAGTCATTATGCTTTGCGTACGAGAAACTGGCTAGAACAACACGGAATACCTTTTGTACCACGAAACGACAACCCTCCCAATCTTCCTCAAGCAAGACCTATCGAAACGTTTTGGACTCAACTGAATGCCAAAGCTAATAACAATGGCTGGGAAGCTCAAAACGAACAGCAGTTAAGAAGAAGAATAATGCTAAAGATCAGAGAAATTGATTCAGAATCTGTCCAAAACCTAATGAGGAACATCAAGAGGAAATTGCGTGCCGTGGAAGATCACGGCACATTAGCAGTACTTTAATATCATTTTTATATTAAGAAATACTGTTATTTTTTGTAGTTCTTGTTACAGTTTAAATATATTATTGTGGGATTTTTTTAATTTTTTGAAAAGCTTCTCAAAACTTTTGCAACATACGTTACTTCACAACTGGTTTCATAGTCTTTTAGCCTTATATAAACTTAATTTATCTCAACAACTACATCAATCATGGTGCCTTATATACATCTACCTCATTGAATCATTTCTAGAGACTTCGAAACATTTAGATGACATTCTAGAACGCCCAACGGTCAATCTCAAGAGCTCCAGATGATTCGATGATGTCTACACATCAAAAATCTAACCTGTGCTTTTGGTTTTACTTGAATCTATTACTAGTGTTATTCTTCTTCTTCTCTACCTGAGGCTGAAACTCAAAACAACGGCCAGATTTGAAATTGGCACCCTCAAGTTATAGACGATACGAGTTTTTGTCCTGATAGGAAGCCAGATAACAATTTTAGATGTTCAGGGTGAACTTGAAAATTTTAGGTTTCAAAATTTTTGATATGCTTTACCTGAGGCAAAAACTGAAAATAACGGCCTGATTTGAAATTGGCACCCTTAACTATACACGACACGAGTTTTCGTCCTGATAGGGAGCCAAATAATGATTTTAGATGTTTAGAGTGAACTTGAAGGTCTGAAGGTCTAAAATGTTTGATCTTCTTAACCTGAGGCTGAAACTCAAAACAACGGCCGAATTTGAAATTAGCACCCTCAATCTATACGCGATACGAATGTTCGTCCCGATAGGAAGCCAGATAAAGATTTTAAATATTTAGGGTGGTCTTGAGGATCTGAGGATCTGAAAATTTTTGATCTTCTTTACCTGAGGCTGAAACTTACAACAACGGCTAGATTCAAAAGTAGCATCCTCAAAATATACAGTATACAGGTTTTGGTCCTGATAGAAAGTCAGATCACGATTTTAAACATTTAGAGTGAACTGGAAGATCTGAGGATCTGAAAATTTTTAATCTGCATTACCTGAGGCTGATACTCAATACAACGACCAGATTTAAAGGTGGCATACTCAAACAATACACAATACGAATTTCTGTCTTGATAGAAAGCCAGATAATGATTTTAGATATTTAGGGTGAACTTGAATATCCAAGATGTTTGACCTTCTTTATCTAAGGCTAAAACTCTTTTCATTTTCAGAAATAAAGTTGCAGTGAAAAAGTTGCCTCGTATACGTTTGCGTTGTGAGTTAAACTTTATGGACAATTGTATACCTACTGAGACCTTTTACTGGTTTACAGCAAAATTGATTGAGTAGTTATGTACCGATCTGGGCAAATTTAAGGGACTGTAATAAATTTTACTGATATAGACTAAACTAAAAGTTGGGACTTTCCTCTTTAGAAGCTACGGCCCTTGAAACGGCAAAGCTAATGCACCAGCAGCAAAACAGTAAAAAAAATGTCAAGCAAGTAGTCACTATTTGGTTGCTACGAAGTTGTAAGTTGGCGTCTTACAGGTAAAAGTACGATTTACGATGTCTTCTTTAATTTGGAACATACGAGGTTATCTAGGTCTTCCAGCGTGTCCACCACGATGTGGATTCAGACATCATGTGCCTCTAGCTCTTTGCACGAGCGAGACAAATCGACGAGGTGCAGGGTGAGTGCGGTTAGGGAAACGATCGGCATACACTCACGAAGCCGCAGCGGTATTTTGACCACACTCACCGTGCATTAAAATCATGTCCACCAGTTGATTGTTGTTATAAGCGTGCGTCATTGTTGTTGTTTTAAAAGTCCGATCGTCAGATGTTGCAGGTCAAGCACTCTCGTACATTATGTCACAGCAACGCGACGCATGACGAACTGCCTGTTTTAGTGTTTTCTCACCGGCATCGGCACCGCTAGCGCTGCCTTGTTTGTTGTGATATTGTGACATGATGAGCCATTGCCCAGAGATGGACTTAGAATTGAGGATTTCTTTAATGGTCAGTATCTTGTTTTCTCTAAATATATTGTTTATATGTTACTGGGAAAAACACTCATCCACTGTATGAGAAAAAGTTCCAACTTATAAAACACCCTGTATATTATCCTAATACTACAGAAGTCTAATGTGGTAGTTAACATGTCTACATTTCATTCCATTGAAGTTCAGGCTGTGTAAGCGAATAGAGAGCAAACAAAGCGAGGATTACAAGGGAATTCGCATTCGTACATTTGGCCAACGTAGTGTAAACGTGTTCTCGGTACGGAAAATCGCAACTGTCACTGAAGAAAATACGTTGAGACAGGAAACCGGGGAAGCTGGCAATCCCCGCTAATCCGCATAGAAACGGTTTCAACGAGGATGTCAATTAAATCCCGAGTATGCTCTCTCATACATAATTTATTATTGTCCCGAACTATTCTGTATTTGCGATAGGATGATTTGCTTGCCCGCAATATGTATTTTCTAGTGAGTTTTTTCCCAGGAGCTGTCCGACATGTTGTCCCCGTCAATACTGAAGCCTTAAGGCCTATTGTCCCCCGTGTGAGGGCGGGTTAAAATATCTCCCATCGTATATCCTGCGTGTCGTAAAAGGCGACTAAAAGGAACCGAACTACTGTCGGTATAAACAGTAACCTCTTCTCAACCAAGAGCTTTGAGTGGACGGGTTGAGAGGAGTCAGGACACCTTCTTGTCCTTGGGGTGAGAAATTGCCCCTAAAGGCGGATGAACCAGTAGATGCCATCTGGTCAACGGCATGAGGATGCAGAAAGCAAATGGGAAACTACTGCATTAAAGATCTTAAAGATATCCCAAGAGGAACTCGTAGTAAATGCATTTTACGAGTTCACGACATGTCTGTTAAGACATTGTGACTATGATGATGAAGGCCTATTGTATTATAACTCTTCTCATTTACAGTATCCACTCCAGCAATCTAGATCCCTGCATAAGTTTATGCAGTTTTCCTACTGGTCCTGGTGCTGAGCTGTACTCCATTGGTTCTAGCTTGGTCTTGCCAAATAGCTGTTGTCTCTTGTGATCTAGCGCTTCGCACTCACAGAGCACATGTAGGGCCGACTCAGTCTCTATACTACACAGTCTGCAGTTGAGGTCTCCATTGTAGAGTCCCATTTTACTCAGGTGTTTCTTCAGGCCACAATGTCCTGTGAGGAGACCCGTCGCTATTCGGAGCTGATTCCTACTCAAGGAGAGCAGTGTTTCAGCTGTTTTCTTGCATGGAGCTTTTATGAATTTTTCCATGAACACAATCTTCCCTATTTTATCTTACTGCAACGTTATGTACTGCTCTTGTCTTGATGCTGATACTAAAATAGACTACAAAAACTTCAAAATAGCTGTTGCAGATTTGCATTTAGTCTAAGGAAGTATGACCATGTTAGTCGAAATATTAAGAAATTGGGATGGCTTACGTTAGACCGCTGCTACAAATATCATATCGCTATTATGACCCTCATAAGGTTCTAAAAAATCAGTCTCCTTCCTACTTGTATGACAGATTTGTTGCTCGAAGGAGCAAAGTTGACTTCAATTTCAGATTTAAATACCGCCTAGAAATCCCATTTTACAACACTTCGCTGTTTCATCGTTCATTTACCTATAATTCAGTGAAAGTTTATAATCAAATCGTGGATGAATTGAAGCAAACGTCTATAAACAGTATCAGGAAACATGTGAAGCATTTTTCCTTAAATTCTTGATTTTTTTTTCACAGCAGAATGATTGCTGATCAGTTTTTCCTTATTGTATGTATATTATCTGACTTGAAATAATTGTTTTAATGTGTTGCAATATGTTTTTTGCGTTGTGAATTTTGTTGCTTTTTTATATCCATAATTTATGCAAGTATTTATATGATTTTATTTCAAATTTTTCAGCTGCATGCATAATTTTACTATCCCCTGTATAACTAACTTGTGCAATTATGCCTCTTATAATATTTATATCTATCTTTTTCGGATTTTTTCATCAATACTTTTTTCATTATATTTTAGCATGTTACTTCACATTTATATTTTGTCAGTCAAGTGCTTTGAATAGGTTGAGTTGAGTAGCATGAGCTAGACTCCGCCTATACATATAGGGATAATGTGATGTACATTTATGCCTTAATAAAGACCTTTACTACTACTACTACTACATCCCGGCAACAAGTTCCACTGCTCCTTGTACTGATGTTTCATCCATTCTACGACCTGGTAACTGATTGTGCTTTTAGGCACCCCCAGGACGGGTTCTGCTCCAGTGTATACAGCAGACGAGCCTAGTCTTGCTTCTTTACTTAAGGCTGCTAGCTCGTCTGCCCTTTCATTGCCCTTTATGCCTGAGTGTCCTGGCATCCACTCCAAAGTTACTTTGTTGTGTTCTGTTAGCCTTCCCAGTTCTTGTAGACATGCCCAGACTAGGGCGACGTAACTTTGGGCCCTTCTAGTGCCTTAGGTGTAGCCTGACTGTCTGTAAGTATTGCGATCCTCTTGTTTCTGTAGGATCTAGTGGGTGGTAGTAGTGATGGGGAGGCGAAGCCAGGCGAGTAGGCCACCTTTGGCCCTTTTTGCCCACCCCACTAAACCAATCACTGAAAACACTAAAATTCTACACCTTAGAAAGCTCCTTGTCGAACCTACCAGACCTCCTGACGAATGTCAGTATGTCCGACCATTTCGCTGAATATAGTGGCTCCTCCCCAAACTCCGTCGTGCCGAATATCTGAACCCTAATGTTGCGATAAACTGCATATCTGCCCAGGAAGTGGAACGCTGTCTCGTCCTCCTCCCAGCATCTGGAGCAAATGGGGTCCCCTACCACTCTCATAAGTGACAAATGTCTATTCAGCCGGCAATGGCCAGTGAGAACCCCCACCAGAAGGGTGAGCATCCCTCTGCCTTTATTTAAAAGCCATTGCGTTCGGCCCCTATCAGGGCCTGCTATCAATCTTTTGGCTTGCCTGTAGTCGTCTCTCTCTAACCAGGCTTTCGACAGTTCCTTGTGGGCCCAGTTGTCCAGGGCCACATTGACCTGGCGTCTACTAATTCCCAGCATAGGTTCTGGGCCGATGCAGGGGCTGCTGGCTCCTATCCTAGCTAATCGGTCCGCTCTCTCATTACCCGGTATACCAATATGTCCTGGGACCCACAGTAGGGTCACCTTCTTTTGGCTTGCTAACTTCTGAAGGGCGGCAGAGCATTCTTGTGCCAGAGCTGATCTGGCCCTCGGAGCTGCCACCGCTTTCAGAGCTGATTGGCTGTCAGAGCATATATATATATATATATATATATATATATTTTCCTCTTTGATACTAACCTGATCCACTAATAGGAACTTGAGCGTATTAACCTGAGCCACTTTGCCGGATGTGAGCCATATAGACGGCTCAGGTCCGTTTGCCTTTGTTTCTCGGTACATTTGGCCTACTACAGTCAATTTCAGACAAAGCTTTGGTAGATCAAATGTCACGGATTGTAAATAACGAAAACATGTTCCGTGCTCTAATGTCAGAAAGGTAATAAACGTCATAATGTGGTGGCTCAGGTTAATACCATTGCTAGGAAATATAGTTCACAGAATTTCCACAAATGGCGCTGCGATTTCATAATTTATATACAAGTATATACCGAAAATTGTTATAAACATGAGCCAGAGGATTTGGCAACACCGATCATCAGGTCCATGCTATTTTATCAGGGCTAGATGCTCCGCTGTCCGGTTTTTCGCCTGCTGTGCGCATGACGTCACCTCCGAGTGATTCTCATTAGGGATATATGGGTATTATAGTTATTTTCTTTTTACCGCGCTTATTTTCACATTTAGCTTTCTATTGGGTATCGAGAGATAAGTTAATAAATATCATCCAATAGCATTTTGTTAATATTGGGAACAAACGTCAAAGCTGGATGTCACTTTTGATCATATCATATATAAGTTTTGTATCAAAACTATTTTCGTTTTCTTTTTTTCGCAATAATTAAAAAGTTGTAACAAAACAAAAATGGGCTTTTCAGTCCAGTACCGAAAACACTCCGATGGCTCCCGAACCCATGTGAAGTCAATATGTTTCGTTGAAGCGATCCGCTCAGCAGTGGTGGGTCGGGTGGCGTAGTGGTATAGTGTTATGCAGCAAATTGCTGTGTTCAAGCGGGTGTTGGCTCGAAACACACGCTTGCAACTTTTTTTTATTTTTTTTTTTTAACCAAAAAATATATTGACATGCTTTTCACTCATGTTGCACACATTTTGTTTTGTACCATCGACATGAATATGTTTTTGAATCGAATTTTACCACTACGTCATGTGACCCTCTGCAGAACGGATCGCTTCAACGAACCATACTTGACGACACGTGGGTTCGGGAGCTTTGGGCGTGTTTTCGGTACTGGATACAAAAGCCCATTTTTATTTTGAAATAACTTTTGAATTATTGTGAAAAAAACAAAAATAGTTTTGTTATAAAACTTAAATGTTATTTCCATGTATCACTAAAAAATGTATTCAATTCAAAACCCTAATTTCTTGTCATCATTATATCATTATCAAATAATCCAGTGATTAAATGTTCCACTTCTGTGGAATCTGATTGGTTGAGATTAGCAATTGTTAAACTCTTTGTTAAACAAAAAAAATGGAGTCAAGTTGATTGACTCAGTACTTCCCACACATAACAGTTGCAACCAAATCATCGCCCACCTGTCGTCAAAAAACATCCAACACAAAAACTAGTAAATAGTTTCCTAAATCTCTCCGTAGGCGACACAATTCAGCCCCAACTGGACGAAACGAAACAATCAGGAACCCCCAAATTGCTTAAAAACGAAGTTTGAGCTATTTTTATATTTTTAGTTTTTTTATTATTGCTGCGCCGCCACTGACACGATTTTTGAAAACCATACGCATTTTTCATCCTTGCCGCGGTAATAATACTGTGTCTAAATTTCATTAAAATCAATTCCATAATTTCCATGTTACTAAATTCAGAACGACCTAAATCAATACCTACCCCTACCAATACCAAATCCCTTGATTTCTGTAATAGCCAAGGCAATGTTCGGATGGACCTAACAAACGTCTATTATGCCGCTAGGTATTTCTTTCACAGGCAATGGACACTGTTATAAATGGAATAAATTTTTGAGTTTTACAACCCCCCACCCACTAACCACCCCAATTTCACCCCCACCCAAAAAAAGTAAAAAATGATCAGAAACCCCTAAAACGCCGAAAAACAAAGTTTGAGCTATTTTTACATTTTTAGTTTTTTTATTGTTGCTGCGCCGCCACTGACACGATTTTTCCAAAACATGCGCGTTTTCCATCCTCGCCGTGGCAGTAATACTGTGTCAAAATTTAATTAAAATCCATTCGATAATTTTGGCGTTATGCAATAAAGAACGATCTAAAACTAAAACAACACTCGGATATACAGGGTGGCCAATCGGGTGACGATAATAATTTTTTTTTAGATAGCCCGTACCGAGACCTATCCAAAACACCCCCAGGTATGTGTACCGATTATTGATAGTTTTCGAGTTATGATTTTTTTTTTGAAAACTTAGAGATTTTCCAGTTTTTCCAAGAAATCGTCAAAAACAAAAACAAGAATGCTTTTTGGCTTTTATTTTTTTCTGCAGTTATACTCAGTATTAAGCCTATTTTAATATTCAATAAAGAGAACCTGTACATCCGAACAATAATTAAGTACATTTTGGGGCCAAAGTTTGAAATTTCTGTTTTTAGTCAGGAGACCAAAACCAGAATAAGATTAAAAATACTTATGTCTGGTTCTGGAGCTTCAAACTAATCTTAAAAACTTTACAGGACATTGCACTTTCGAAATAATGATGAAAAAGTAGCACTTATGGGGACATTTTGCGGCGTACGTGAGTGTTAAAGGTAAAAAGGTGATAATTCACGAATTTCCAAAATGATTTAGAAAACTATTATTTTGCATTGTTATGACAAATTAACGAAAATAAACTCGTAACAACTAATAAATCCGATAATCATTGATGTTTTGATGAGTTTTAATAAAAAAACTAATACCCAAATTGTAATTTTTGAAGTGTCTTTACTATGTACTATTAAACTTCTGCTAAATTAAGTTGTATGGAAGGTTAACAAAGGAAAGGAATAATAAACAATAATCTGACTTCTAATTTCATGGCAGAATTACCTAGGAAGCGATGTCGTAGCATACGCCATCATTTTCTTTCAGAGTAGCTTTTTGCGAGCTCATGTCGGCGGAGCGCAGTTGTGTTAATTTTCGGTAATAGGCAAGGCAATGATCGGATGAACCTAAAAAGGTGATTTGTATCGCTAGGTCTTCCTTGACAGGTCAGTAGACAGCCTATCATGAATACAACAAGTTTTTCAGTTTTTCAACCCCCCACCCCCCAAACACCAAAATTCCACCCCCACCCAAAAAACACAGAAAATGATCAAGAACCTGTAAAACGCCTAAAAACGAAGTTTGAGGAATATTTGAAATTACCTACCAAGACCCCACAGCATATTGCTGCCCAAATTTCATCACAGTCCATGCAGCGGTTACTGAGATTACGAGGCTAGAAAAACGCGTACAGACAGACAGACCGACAGACAGAACGACAGAAATGAGTGACGCGGATTTTCGTTATGTAGACATTATAAAACGCCCAAAAAACCTATTATCTCAAAATCGAAAATTTTCACGATCACAATCCTCCCCTCACCTATCGGTGAGGGAAGTAAAAGGGATGGCGTATGCTACGATAACGCTTCCCAGGTAATTTCGCCATGGAATTAAAAGTCAGATTGTTGTTTTATTATTCTTTTCCTTTGTTAACTTTCCATACAACTTAATTTAGCAGAAATTCAATAGCACACAGCAAAAAGCACAGGTATTAATTTTTTTTATTAAAAGTGATTAAAACATCAATGATTATCATGTTTATTAGTTGTTATGAGTTTTTTTTCTTTAATTTGTCATAATAAAGTATAATAATAGTTTTTTAAATCATTTTGGAAATTCGTGAGTTATCACCTTTTTACCTTTAATAGTCACGTACGGCGCAAAATGCCCCCATAAGTGCTATTTTTTCGTTATTATTTCGAAAGTGCAATGTCTTGCAGAGTTTTTAAGATTAGATTGGAGCTCCAGAACCACGCATAAGTATTTTTAATTTTATTTAGAAGGTTTTGGTCTCCTGACCAAAAACAGAGATTTCAAACTTTGGGCCCAAAATGTACTTAATTATTGTTCGGATGTACAGGTTCTCTTTATTGGATATTAAAATAGGCTTAATACTGAGTATAATTGCGGAAAAAAATAAAAGCCAAAAAGCATTTTTGTTTTTGTCTTTGATAATTTCTTGGAAAAACTGGAAAATCTCTAAATTTTCAAAAAAAAATCATAACTCGAAAACTATCAATAATCGGTACACATACATAGAGGTGTTTTGGATAGGTCTCGGTACGGGCTATCTAAAAAAAATTATTATCGTCACCCGATTGGCCACAAATTATTCCAAGTCCCTTGGTTTCTATTATAAGGAAGGCAATGTTTGGATGGACCTAAAAAATTGTATTATGGCGCTAGGTCTTTCATTTACAGGTCATTAGAGAGCCCATTGTGAATACAACAAATTTTTCAGTATTACAACCCCCCACCCCCCAATCACCCCAAATTCACCCCCACCCAAAAAAAAGTAGAAAATGATCAGGAACCCCTAAAACGCCTAAAAACGAAGTTTGAGGCGTATTTGAAATTTTTCGTTTTTTGCTAATTACTCCGCCCCCCGTATAACGATTTTCAAAATTATAGAAACATTACCTACTACGACCCCACAGCATAACGCTGCCCAAATTTCATCACAATCCATGTAGCGGTTACTGAGATTGGGAGGCTAGAAAAACGCCAACAGACAGACATTTCAGAGATTTCTACGTACAAATGGTTTTTTGGTACATCTCGAAAGGGCTAACCATTTTCGAGAAAAATGCAAAGCATTGAATCGATGCAGGCTATTGTAAATAAATAAATGTTCATTTATTTAATAAGTGTGCTGTGAAAAACAATTGAAATAATTGATAAACAACTTAAGAACTGTCAGTTTATTCAGTTTAGAGTTATTACAAAACATTTAGGTATTATTTTTAGTAACATTATTTAATAAGAGTTTGAACAAATAAGAAATAAAATACTAAGACAAATAGAGAATGTTTTCTTAAAGTGGAAGTGACCGCCACCAGCTGAATATCAGTACACTTCTACTTGACAACAAACTCTGAAACACCATATTCTAAAATCAAAATGTCAAAAAATTACCATTTAGAAAATGGGGTTATTTTTACCCCTAACTCCTCCCGTATGATACGCCTCTGATTAAAATTATGAAATTCTGAATTCAGAATCAGATTCAGCTTCAAAAGTTTACCCATCGTACCTAATTTCGTAATTTTGTTATGAATGGTTTCGAGAATATCGAGGGAAAACCGTCTTCAGGGTGCCCCATGCAAAGGAGCGTAGCTCCCTTAGGAAGCATTTCCGGACCCATGTTCATATGACATTTTCTTTCTATTTTTCAGAGTACTATTCGTGGTTAAAGTTTGTTAACATACTTAATTAACACCCTGAATAAAAATGAATCCCTTTTCCCTTGGTCACGGCATCACGTGAGAATGACTTGACCATATTGACCAATACAAATTACAGTATCCAAAATCCAAATTACAGTATTTTGGAAGTCGCCAAAGTGAAATAGATTCTGAATATGCCATCCACTCGTGGTGGCGAAACGTCAAGCCTTAACGCTAAACGACGCCGGCTTAACAACCCAAGAACCACAAATTCACTCGACGGTGGCCGAGAAAGCCTCACACAGTACATCAGGAGTAATAATTCCACCCAGTCAAGGTCAAGTGGGCGTGCTATTTGTATATATTTGATTGCTAACTATTCTGAGCCGAAACCCAGCTGTAATCTTGGCAACATTGCTTGGCTCAGGAAGATTCGATAATTTACATAAACTTGTATATCAAAGGCTCACAATGGTATTAAATGTATGCATGGATCATGTATGTACTATAAATATGAATATATAAGCATTTTCAAAAATATTTATTTTAAATAATTTCTTATGTATATTACGGTTTTTAGATACAACACAATATATCTGGAGATGAAAATAAAACTATTATTTATCTAGCACATCTCTAAGTAGGTGGCTCAGTATATGGTCAATTTCCAATTGGCTCAGGTTTGTTATAATGATGTATATATATATATATATATATATATATATATATATATATATATATATATATATATATATATCTACACGGTACAACTGTGCGTCTCCAATGCAAAATCTTAGGTTCACTCGGCGTCCGAGGCCACTGGGCGTCCGGATATACGGACGCCCAGTAACCACCCCCTTAAAACCTTGTTTTCGATACTTATAACATGTGTAGATTCCAAAACCGTTAAAATCGGCTGGACGCCCACTGGCACCTAATACTGATTTGCGTACAAAATCGAAGTTCAGGCTTCTACCACCTGCTGCGCTGGGGGTCCTCATTTATATACTTACCGTATACAGAATCCAGTGCAGGGGTTTACCCGGCGCCGTATACAGAATCCAGTGCACGGGTTTACCCGGCGCCAATTTTTTATATTAATCTATTTTTAGAATAACTATACTACGTACACTGCAGCGGTTTACTCGGCGACTGCCGTCGTTTGTTGTCATTGAATATTGTCTCTTCTAATACATTGGAGGATTGTTTTGTATTTAATTCAGTAGCTACCGTTGGAGCTAAACTCTAGGTTTACTCTAAAGTCGGAATAATAACGAACAAATGTGCATAGATAAGAGTTTTATGTTTTACTTCTATAAAGTTTAAAAGAGAAATGTAGTTCGATTCATTGACTTATGCAACTACAGTGCCTGCAACTAATATTGCTATTCTTGTGCTCGGATATGAGATTTTTGAAAATTGGTTACTACGATTATCAGAAGCTTTCAAATATTTCATCTAGTCGAAATAATTCTCTAAGGGCGAGACGCAATCTTCCAAAAATTTTATTCCAAAATCTAATGTTTTGAAGTCTGAATTTTTCAAAAATTTCATAACTTTTCAAAAAACGTCCCATTGTTTACACAAAATGTTTCTTAACATCGGTTATTTCCGAGAGTATCACAGACTAGTAAAATTTCAAAATGTTTATTACATCTTGAAGTTTCCCAAATTTCCAAAAATGGTCGAAAAGTTCATTCATTCAAAAAACCTCATTTTTCGAATAAATCCTGCTTCTTTGGTTGTTTTCGTTATAAATGTCTCGGAATTTTCCAAAAAGCTTTGAATTTTATCGCAAGGGTCATTGCTTTGAAAAAGTAAAAATTTTTAAAATACAAAAAATAATCAATATGTGAGTAATTTTCGACAATATCATAATTTGGTGTAATTTAAAATGTTTATTTTTCAAAATTTCGAAAAGTTGCAAAATTGGTCGAAAATTTCACTTGTTTTGGAATCATCTCGTTTACCAAAATCATAATTTTCTTAAGGTTTCTGTTGAAGATCCAAATCTTTCCAGGAAACTAAAATTTCACGTGATTATCTTGAAGTCGGATATCTCAAAATTTTTATATTTTTTTGAAAATTTTATAGTTTTTTAGGAAGGCAAATCTTTTTCGAAAATTTCATAATTATTCCACAAAGTTTCAAAACTTTACGTTTTTTCAGAAGTTCTCAGTTTTTGTCAAAAGGAAACTATTTTAAAAGTTTGAATTTTTCTTAGAGACTTCCATATGATATGGGAGCGAAATAGACCAAACTCCAGTTTCCATGTTTTACGTGGAAATCAGTAATGATCGATAGCTGTTTATCCAACCCAATTGAAATATCCTCAGGTGTTCCTCAAGGGTCAGTCCTGGGACAACTCTTGTATTTAATTTACACAATTGATATGTCCAACTCCGTAGAAAACTCGTCAGTAATGTGTTATGCTGACGATACACAAATTTACAAAAGCTTCAGCACCAACTCCATGGATAGTGCACTCCTTCAGATTAATAATGATCTAAATGCCATTGCAAACTACTCTCAAAACAATAATTTGAAACTTAATAAAGACAAGTGTTCTGTAATGTTATTTTGCCCAGGCCCTAAACATCATTTTATAACCAATCACTTTGATGTCAAAATTAACAACGACTCTTTGAATATGGTAAATACTGCCAAAAATTTGGGATTGACCATTGATACTGATACTCTGCGTTTCAAAGAACATGTGCCAAATGTTTTGAAAAAATGTTATATTAATTTGAAGTCCTTATATGTGAATCGTTCAATTTTGAATTTTAGAATAAGAAAAAACTATGTGAGTCTCTCATATTTCCTAGCATATTTTATTGTAGCAGTGTATACTATTTTTGTTTAGATTCGGTTACTAAGAACATATTACAAAAACTGCAAAACATGTGTTGTATTTTCTTTGAAAAAATACGATCATATCTCTTTGAAGAGAAATCAGCATGGTTGGTTAGGCATATAAAATGCGTGTAAATATTACTTAGCAACATTTACACATAAAATTGTTTCTTCTCGCTCCCCCCCCCTTTACGAAAAATTTGTATTTAGACGTAGTAATTTAGACATCAATTTTAGAGATCCCATGTATAAAACTGTACTATATCGCAGATCATACACCTACAATGCCATCAAGATTTACAATGATTTAGATGATACATACAGGGTGGGCCAATAGTGCGTGGACGGAGAATTGCGGGCTTACTAAAAAATATTTCAAAAATCTGTCACTTGATCATGGTAGGGATCCTTAAGGGCTATAACGTAAAAATATTTTCACTTGAATTTTGACGTTTATACAGGGTGATTCATATCAAACCTACATTTTTTTGAATGGAACCCCCTATATATTATTGCATATTTGGATTCCTTGGTCAATTCTAATGTGACTTTATGTATCACACATGGAACTTTAAACCGTTTAGGCGCAAATCACCATTTTTGGTATAAGTAGGTATCAGAAAAAAATTGAATATCGCAGCCATTATAATACCTAGAAGGCCCTGACCTCGCGGTACGATTAAGCATGAAATGCGTCACCTTAGGTTAGACGGCTAAATTTGAATTCTTTTTGTACTTTGAGAAATAAGAGGATAAATTAAGGAAACTTCAATCACAGATAACTTGATTTTTTCAAATGGGAATGCCTATTTTAATTTAAATAATCAAATCTAAAATTTGATTACCTTTCTAATGATATAGCATTCTTAACATCAATCTTTTTTCGTTTTCATTTTATTTCAAATTTTCAGTCAAATCGGCGTTTTTCAATTTTCCTGCGTGCAAGCAACCTAGCAGGCCATGAAAAATAAACAAAAGCTCGTTAATATGGAAGAAAGCAACTAACTTAGTAAGAAAATGCAGACTAGTAAAATTTCAAAATATTTATTGCATCTTGAAGTTTCTCAAATTTCCAAAGTTGGTCTAAAAATTAATTCATTCTAAAAACCTCATTTTTCGGATAAATCCTGCTTCTTTGTTTGTTTTTGTTATAAATATCTCGGAATTTTCCAAAAAGTTTTGAATTTTATCGAAAGGGTCATTGGTTTGAAAAAGTAAACATTTTTAAAATACAAAAAATAATCAAAATGTGAGTAATTTTTGACAATATCGTTAGGGTACTTGCAGAGGTCGTGAAATCGCCTCGGGAGTATACATAGCGTAAAGAAAACCATATCAAGAAGCAGTAGGAAACAAAAAACATGATTTTACGTACGGCCAAAAAAAGATATTTGCAAAATAAAATAAGGATATATTCAAATTTTTCCACGTGACTTAAAACAAGGGCTGACGTCACAGGTATCTTATCGCTATCGACAATCGATACTGCTTCAGCGCAGGTCAGTGAGATTCAACTGCAAACTATTTCTGATGCTGCCAAATTTCTTTTTAAATATTTACGTTGGCCATATATCAATAATTTAATTTACGAGCGAGTTTTGTTATATGGGTATACATATTCCCAAATGAAATAACACTTCTCTTTTATCCTACTACAGCCGTAGTTCCTCATTGAGTAATACTGCGAGATGCAAAATGCAAAACGAAATCATATCAGCTGTTCGAACGCAACCATATTTTCTTTGTGGTTTGCCAACTGCGCATTCGACTAGAGGTGAAACAATGCGACTCAATTTATTGATACTTAAACATATTTGAAACAGGCAATTAACCCACTAGCATTTTTGTTGCAATACATTTTTATATCTGATAGGTATCACAGTTCATCCTGTTTGTGACCGAGATTCGCAACTAATCGAAGCCATCATCTTATTTCGATGCATCCCATTATGAATGAATTCAAAGATAGAATCTAATTCAAGCCCATCCCTACAAGGTGAATTAGTAATCTAGCCTAACTTTTATTCTTTTGACTTTTGTATACCCTGTTACCCGATACTTTAAACTGTCAGCCGTGTCATTAGCGAACAGCTGTTCAGCTAGTGATAATTAAAAATACCCCAGATTGAGTCTTGACGTATCAATTTCTGCTTTGAAGGAATACAGGGCTGTACTGAGTGCAAGTACTACTAGTGATGAGTAATTGACAATTGGTGACGTTTTCGTCTATGCTGTGAGGTCTTCATGCTTATTTTACATTTTCTCGGAAGATCCGGCGTTTCTTTCAGCATAACAGTATGGCTGGTTTGAATGATGATGATTACGCTTTAAATGAGGTAAGAATATTACTAATACGGTCTTGATCGCAGGATTGCCAATCAACACCACTAGTAAAAAATTAAATTTGAGATGCACTTCTTCGTCAGCTGATACCTATCAAATAGACGTCAAGTCAGTTTAAAGTATCAGGTAACAGAGTATACTTTTGTGTGTGCCTGTTTTGTGATTATAATGATCAATGTCAAAATGTTAGGTTAGCATTGGCTATCGATATCGAATATCAATACTTTACATCCCATCACTATAGGATAACACTGACGTCAGAGGTTGTTTGCGCGGTATTTTCCGGCATTTGAAATAATTTTTGGAATATCTCTCACAGCCGACACCAAAAAACCAAACAAGTGATTTTGTCATGTTTACTAGGCTCTAAGGAACGCGTAAATGACATAATATTTTTTCTGCAAGTACCCTAGTAATTTGAAATGTTTATTTTTCAAAATTTCGAAAAGTTGCAAAATTGGTCGAAAATTTCACTTGTTTTGAAATCATCTCGTTTATTAAGATCATAATTTTCTTAAGGTTTCTGTTTTGAATATCCAACTCTTTCCAAAAAACTCAAATTTCACGTGATTATCTTGAAGTCGGATATCTCAAAATTTTTATATTTTTTTTTTGAAAATTTTATAGTTCTTTAGGAAGTCAAATTTTTTTCGAAAATTTCATAATTATTTCACAAAGTTTCTAAACTTTACGTTTTTTCAGAAGTTCTCAGTTTTTGTCAAAAAGAAACTATTTTAAAAGTTTGAATTTTTCTTAGAGATTTTCATATGATCTGGGAGCGAAATAGGCAAAATCCAGTCTTCATGTTTTACGTGAAAATCAGTAATATGCAGCTTGATTCATGTAACAAATACAACTTTGGTTTGCCGAATTTATGGAGTCACTGTGTATAATTAAAAATGAGACTGCTGATGACTGCTCCTACAAACCCTTGTTAAACTTTTTTCGATACCTTTCTAGTTTACCCAACTATCGACCACCTCTGAAAAATTTGATAACGCCACATATTAAGATTATACTGTAAATATAAAATAATATAATAGTATGAAATTATCCAGGGCAGCGCACCTAAAGAATCTGTTTTAGTTGCGCCCCACTTTCCTGTACATGCTGTAATTTTGTTTTGTTCACCCTCGACATCCATATAAATAATCATTCAACTCTCATAAGCCTTTTTGTGAACATAAAATAATTTGTGAGATAAATGGGGGGTGTACAGAAGGGAAATCCATATAAAATGTTAAAGGTCATTGTTTATTTCATACAAAATCCAGTGTACAGGTTTACTATGCTCCCCTATTGTAAAGTAAATCTATTTTTAGTATCATCATATTCTTTGTGTTTTGCAGCGGTTTACCCAGCGTCTGTCGCTGAATCTTGCCCTTGAAATGTGCAAAGTACCGAAATTCCTTGAGACAATAGCGTCTTTCCCAGCTATCAAATATTCTCTGCTCACGACGTACTTGCAGATTTGTGTTTCTTGCATGGGTACAGTACTTAATAGCATGCTAAGAACTTAGGAACTCCTGAGCGTTTAGGCTATACCGAAAAGCCTATGAACACATTTCCTCCATAATATGCTAATGCAATTCTTCAGTATATTCCATTTCCGTGTAAGCGTAGTGTACCAACAATATAATACACTCAAAGGCAATTTTTGGGCTATAGTGACTTTATTTTAAGTTGCAGTACGCGATGAAAAGTTCTATACATATTCTGTGCTCAAATCTCCGTAACCATATACAGGGTGTCTCAAAAGGACCCGACTATTTGAGGTAGGGAAAAACCACATGGAGAGATAAAGGAAGAAATTTTACTTTTTTTACTTTTTCAAAATAACATTCTTAAAATGACGCCCATTTTGTTGACGGTATTCTTCAAAGCGTTTATGCACATTATCAAAACGGTCCAACTACTTAGAGTGCACGAGACGCAAATAAAGCGTGGTGGAGGGAGTAAGCCCGCACCGCTCGCTCGGTAAGAACACTGGTTAGATATTGCACTTTTAGTTGCAACTCCTTGGAACAGTTTTTGATAAAATGTGCACAAACGGTTTGAAAAACGCCTTCAACAAAATGGGCGTCATTTAAAGAATGTTATTTTGAAAAAGTAAAATTTCTTCCTTCATCTCTCCATTGGCACTAATCAGAGCTGTCATTACTTCAAGTAAAGTACTTGAAAAATGTATTTCAATTACTTTCTGGTATTTGAAGTACTGTACTTCAAATACATTGTTTTTGTGATATTTGTACTTGATTCCCCAAATACTCTCTAAGAAGTATTTGTATTTGGTACTTGTAGCACAAAAAATATATTTCAAATACCTGACATTTTTATTTGAAATACTAAAGAAGTAAAGTACTTGAAAAATTTATTTCAATTACTTTCTGGTATTTGAAGTACTGTATTTCAAATTAATTTTATTTCCCAAATGGTATAAGAAGTATTTGTATTTGGTACTTCCACACAAAAAATATAATTCAAATTTATATATTTATACTCGAAATACTAAAGTGAGTAAGAAATACATATTAGTATAGCTCGATGAAAATATAAAAACACTTGAAATACACATTTCAAGCATTAAATGCTCAAGTCTAGACAAGTATGGACAAATCAACATTACGCATCGCGTCGCCTTGCGCTCTGTCTCTGTCGTACACATAGGATAGCCTACGCGACACTCTGACTCTACAACAGTCTCACCACAATCGACACAATCACTCATACGGTATAGATGAGACACCGGTGCTGCCACACGCTCCAGGGGACATTGAGTCCGTTGTGGAGAACGAGAGGTGCCGAATTTACAGGAACTACTCATTCTCCACGCTCGAGCTTATACAGGCAAATAAGCCCGACATAGTCCTCGGTGTGTGGGAGCCCGGGTTGCATCTTTTTTGTTTTTGTTTTGTTTATAATAATATATATATAATATTCTTATAGTATAAGTAGTTTTGTGATTCAATCACGTTGCATGTCTTTGTAGTGTCATTCAAACAAAAATCAGTTTCTATTTTTATTGAAATGTATACCGTTTTTCCATTCATAAGGTACTTTTTATTACTCAACAATAATTATGAAATACTTGAAATATCCATCGCCGTATTTGAAATACTATATCAAGTAATTCAAGTATTAGTATGGTATTTGAATTACTTTTTTAAGTACTTGAAATATTAGTATGGTATTTGAATTACTTTATTTGAAAAATCAAGTACCAAATTAAAGTATTTGATACTTGAAGTACTTTCAAAAATAAAATTACTTGGTATTTGTATTTTGACGCATGCGACTCTGGTAATTGGTAATTGGTATTTGAAATACTATTTACTAGTACTTGTGACAGCTCTGGCACTAATCAATGGTACTTACAATAAGCCGGTTTTGGTTTTTCCCTACCTCAAACAGTCGGGTCGTCTTGAGACACCCTGTAGTATTGTACCACTATAACTGCATAGCTGTATCATAGTTCTTGGGCAGTGACTCTTCTCTTATTAGCCATTACGCTCCTAATCAACACGCTCAAAGTTCCACTCATTCTAACGGCTCTCAGAACCCTTGCCTCGTGGCAATAAGCCATTCAAGGGTGGACGCCTGGTAACATCAACGCTGAATTTACAAAAAGCCTGTATATAAATTCTATTAATAGACAGGCATAAAAAATATGGACGCCCAGTGGAGCTAACGGTGAACTATGACGCCAAGCGACCTGTTTCTGAAACTTACTTATATACAGTTATATACGCCAGACGCTGGGTAAAACGCTTTTGGTCCGGACGCTGGGTGATCCGCTGTAAATAAATATATATATATATATATATATGCTCTGTTCAGAACACTTTTCGACTTCCGTCGAGTATGCCGCCATCAGTATCGTCTACACTTCCGCCTGGAAGACAGTCGTACAGGTTCCCAGAGCGAAGCTCCGCCGGACCTCTTTACCCTCCAGACAGAAGCCCGCTCCCCCGGATCCCGACTCCTTTAAGTCTTTTAAGAGCTATCCGTCAGTGAAGCATACCAGACTATTGGGCGGAAACTTGACTTGTGGGTGGTAAGTTCTTTGGTATCTGGTATCTTCAGGCGCTGATGCTGGGAATAGATCTCACACTTCGATAAAAATTCCATCCCCTTGCATGGGTGGTGGTCCAACCAGATGGTATCGTGGCGCTAATGACTAGCCATTCAACGTGCCAGAATCGATTCGCGAATTTGGAAATTAGTTCGTTTCCAGTCGAACAGCCAAAATGCTCATGCATATTTTATGAGGTGAGCACTGTTTAGATTTTAATTGGCAAAACAATCGGTGAGGATTAAGTAGCTGACGCTGGGGGAGGGATTTATTTCTACCAGCTAGGGGATCAGAATAGTTGCTCATGGCTATCACGCGGTGGTGGCAAGGGATGATTGAAACATAATATAGAATAATATTACTATATATTCAACATTTATTTGGATATACACGGTTTAATTTAACTCGTTCCATTCAGTTTTTACATGGAACCAAATTGCGATGAAATAGAGAATTATTAATATGTTGACTACCTTAGTAGCTTAGTAGGCGATACCCTTTATGCCACTGCTATAACTACTTCACGGCAATTAAGTGTACAAGCACACAGCCTCAGAAATTTTTCTTATTTCTAGACACGCTTTTGAATGACTCTGACAGTCCGTACTCTTTTTTATGAAGTTATCAAAAAATAGCTGGTAATAATGAAATACCTACTTATTTAAAAAACTATAGATTTTCGTCAAATGAGAGTGAAACTCAAAACTGCGACCGGATTTGTTATCCTCATCCTTAAGTTATCCAAAACGCTAGGTTTCATTTTGATAGACAGCCATATAAAGATTATCGATTTTTCAGGCAAACCTGAAGATCGAAAGTTTTTGATTTTTATCAAACGAGACTGTATCTCAAAACTGCGACCGAATTAGCCTCCTCAAGTTATCCAAAATCCGGAGTTTCATCCTAACAGAAAGCTACATAAAGGATTTCGAGATTTTAGCCACACTTGAAGATCTAAAAGATGAGAAATTTTTTATTTTCGTCAAACTAGACTGAAACTCAAAACTGCGACCCGATTTATAATTAGCATCCTCAAATTATCCAAGACGCAATTGAAAGACAAATAAAGACTTTCGATCTTCTGGGTAAATATTCTGAAAATCTGAGAGATTTGAAATTTTTGAATTTCGTCAAAAGATACTAATACTCAAAAGAGTGACCGGATTTATAGTCAGCATCCTCTAATTATAAAGCCAAATAAAAATTCTCGATTTTTAGGCTAACCTGAAGAACTAAAGATCTGAAAATTTCTGATTTTCGCTAAACGAGACTGATACTCAAAGCTGCGACCGGATTTGTAATCAGCATCCTCAAATTATCCAAAACCCCGAGTTTCATCTAAGTAGAAAGGCAAACAGGGATTTTCGATTTTTTCGATAAATCTCAGAATCTGAAAGATCTGAAATATTTAGTTTTTGCCAAACGAGACTGAAACTTGTGATCAGCACTCTCAAATGATTTAAAATACGAAATTTCATCTAGGCGAACGGGAAAATCTGAAAACTTATAAACTTTTATTTTCGTGAACAAGAGTGAAACTCAAAACACAAGGTTTCATCTTAATAGAATTAAAATTGAATTAATCCTATAAAAAAAACGATCGAGCGGTGGGATCCTGAACTAAATTATCAAACCAATCTGTGGCCTCAGCAGTAGTTTTTCGTCAAAAACCAATGTTTCATAACTTAATGAGAGTAGACAAGAATACATATTGCAAACAAGGAAACACACATAAAAAGAAATTCTCAAGTCAAGAATTGTGATATTCTTGTAAATACAAACTCACAATAATAATATCGGTTCTCACTCTAAGAAAAAATATTTGATGAGAAAGTTATAGAAAATCTGCATCAAGAATAATATATTTTTGATTTATAATCTCAGTTTAAAGAAATACGCCCCGATATAACAAATATTTCATAATTCTATATCAAGATTATCATTTTTTCCAGCAGTGCCCAGTTTACTTCTATCAAGAATATAGACAGCCTGCAGATGCAAACCTTCATTTACAATATGATAATCTTGGTTTGAAAATGAACGCTGTTTTACAAGCACACCCTATATTTGTATCAAGTAAATCATTTATTTGACGTCTACCAACGTCCGAGTGCGCAGGTACGCAGCGTGTCACGGGTCAACTCTAACCTCTCTACCCTCTCTACTCAACAGCCTGTTGCCCGTCCGCGTCCGCGCCGCCATATTGGTTTTCGGATTGTCGCATTCGCCGCCGTCTTTAGCACCGTAGCGTAATACCTGCATCCTGGATCCTGCATAATAGCACATAATGGTATCTAGTCAAACTGTTAAATAAATTGCCATTGCCATTTGATACCCTTGATACCACCGTCAACCATCAGTCATCGAATCTGCCGGTAGTGCTGGTCCACCGCCATTTGAGTCGCGTCCCAGTACCCATCAGCTTCCTTATCACTGGATCTATTCAACCATGAGTGAGCTATTAAAAAAATTGGGATGCGAAGACCTGACTCAGGTGTTCCTAGATAAGTACTAAGTATATTAAAAGTGATTTAAGAAACTTTGCAAAATTATTTCTCCAGAAAAATTTCTACATGCTCATAGAAGAGTTTGAATGCTTAAATTAATGATACTAGATTCATCATCCAAGAATACCACAATTTTAGAATAAAGTTGAGCTATTTCCATCAAGTTTATGAAATGCTCCCAGTTAAGATTATGAAATGCTTCAGTCAAGATTATGAAATACTTCGATCAAGATTACCATATGCTTGATTTGAGATTTTGGTATTGTTACTATCAAGAATTTCCCAATTTTGCATTGAAGATATTTTCTCAATGTAACCATTATATGGTCAAAGATATCGTATTCTCACTTTAAGATTAGCATAACTTTGCGCGTATAGGAAGTTATGATATACTTGAATTAAAGCATCTGTGCTCGATCTAAGAAATCATTTTTATGATGTGTGAATCATCATATATCTGCAGATACAGAACAGTTCGAAACAATAATAAATAATGTATGAGAGTATACTGTGTACAAGTAGGCGTCGTCATTATTGACATGTTTGACGTTACGTCACAAATTACGATGACGACGTCGTCATTATTGACATGTGTCATATACGGTTGGATTTCCATATTTTTACGTAATACCTTCGACGTCATCGTAATTTGTGACGCAACGTCACACATGTCAATAATGACAATGCCTACTTGTACACACAGGGCCCCATACACAATCCACATGCTACGGACGCATGCGGAGCTCCCTATAATGCCTACGGCCCCCGCAAAGGCTCCAAATGGAGAGTCTCTGAACTTATGGGACAAGTGATCTAGAATCACGTAGAATTCAGTTAGAGTCTTAAAAGGCTTATTGTAGTCATCATTTTGTAGCTATACTATATATGCTATACATAGGTGCTCAAATGGTGATTCCGGGTCGACCCGTAAATCCTCAGCTGCAAAATAAATGGGAAGATCCTGGAAACACAATCAAAGAAGCTGCATTATTAACATTTCACACTTAGGGGAGACGCGCGATTCTCCCCACCTGAATAAATGATGCAGCCGAAAATTGCCTAGCTTCGCTCCCTCTAGCTTCAGCTTCAGCTTCAACGTTAAATTGGGTTACAAGTTCGCCACTCCTCGACCTACCAAAAAGTATACAGGCACTGCTCGTGTCCCACTGAAGATGATATAATGTTTCTGGGATTGCAAACTAGAGGGTTGTAGCAAATATGTGGTTATCAGTATAAGCTTATACAATTTCAAGGTGAGAGTGTAAGACCGTCCGTACACAGGTCGATTGAGGATGTGGTCATAACTATCTTTTAACTTTGTCTTTGGCCGTTCGTAGCCACCGTCGTAGCTGGCGTATAAGCCAATCATAGTCGTCGGTACCGGTCATGTGATATTGCTATTATTGTTAATAATAATAATAGAGGAATGGAGAGGAGAATAATAATAGAGGAATTATAGACATACAGTCACTTCACTCAAGACAAATAAAAATACTCAGACATTTTTTCCAAAGCAAACAGACAAACCTACATAGATCAATAGTCAAAGCAGACAAAAACTATACACCACTTAACCTCTCTTGTCCAGATCACGCAGTAGACACATACAATCACATCCAATCACAACAAGAAAAAATAAACACCTGGTCACAGAAAGCACTTCACGGCAAACATAGGTACCGTGTCACACAAGACCATATTAACGAAAAACAGTCATACACCTGGCTGCATGATGGCCAGCTGTTCCCAGAAACGGAGGGCTTCATGCTTGCCATTCAAGACCAAGTGATTGCGACACAAGATTACAAAAAATACGTAATTAAAGATCCATCCATAACAGACGATAACTGCAGAAAATGTCACCAACAAAAGGAAACAATAGATCACATAACAAGCGGGTGCAAAACTCTTGCCGGTACCGAGTACACAGCCAGACATAACTCTGCAGCCAAGGTCATACACCAAGCGCTAGCCACAACGAGCAAACTAATAGAAAACACAGATCCATATTATAATTACACTCCGACATCAGTATTTGAAAACAATCAATACAAACTATACTGGGACGTTGAAATACATACAGACAAGACTATCTCAGCCAATAGACCAGATATAGTTTTCCAGTCAAAACTCGATAAAGTTACATACCTGATAGACATTGCTATTCCCAATGATGTGAATATACAAAACACCTACCCTGGGAAAATATCTAAGTACACGGACCTTGCCATGGAAATAAAACGCCTTTGGAAGCAGGACAAAGTTACTATTGTTCTCCTCATTATTCCAGTCTCAGGCCTTACACCAAACACATTTACACCACACCTACAACAGTTAGGCCCAGACGAAAGGTCATACAAAACATTCCAAAAGTCTGTAATTCTGAAGACCTGTAACATCGTACGATCCTTCCTAAATTCAGATCAGCAATAGTTCAGGTGTTGACTTGGCACATCCCGTAAACATTTGTTGCTACCGCAGTCATGCGAGAGAAACTTGGAAAATCATAATAATAATAATAATATCGTTTATTCTTTAGACCTTATAAAAGTGTAGGAAACGTCACGTTATATTTAATATAAAAATCAAACACACAACAGTTAAAATACATAGGTATATATTCAAAAATAATAAAAAAAACACTTACGACAAAAATTCTTCGATGCTATAATAGCACTGTCATAATAGGAACATTTTTAATTTATTTTTAAAAGAGGTTAGATTTTTACTTAACTTAATGTCATCATTCAACTTGTTGAATACTTTAATACCTAAATACATCGGCGATTGTCGACCGATTCTATATTTATAGTAAGGTACTATGCGAGGTTATTTTCATTATGGGTAGAGTAGTCATGGTAGTCCTTATGTTGTTTCAAATTTTTATGGTTTTCATAGATGTATACGGCTAGCTCGAATAATGCAATTGATGGTAAACTTACGTACGTAAACCTGCCATGGTTCGAACAATTCTCTTTTGGCACAAAAATACAGCTTTAGCTGCAGGTGACGTACCCCAAAAACATATACCGTACCTCTGACGTCTACAGCTGTCAAAAGGTTTCTGGGTTTTCTCCAGGGTTTTCTGTATTGGTTATTGGTTTTGAGTATGTCCATTTTCACCAGGAAAATTCAAAGATCTTTCACAAAGCCGAAAACACTCATGATAAATCGCGATAGAAGATTATGAATCGAACTTTATAGTCGCACATGGGTGGATTATTATTCATACACTCAAAGGCAAGAAAAACGAAGCACTTGAGATTTTATGATTAATTATTCATAATAGTATTCCTCATACAGCAACTCTATGAGTCTAGCTCGGCTCGTGTTAAGAATTGATGGTAACCTGTCTGGTCAAACAGCAACCAGAAAAGGAGTTCGTCAGGAATGTGTATTATCTCCGATGTTATTTAACATTTACTCTGAATTTGCGATGAGACAGGTATTGGACAGCTGGAATGGCGGTATCACTATTGGCGGAAGCAAAATATCTAACTTAAGATTTGCTGACGATACAACCCTTATTGCTGCTTCTCAGGAAGAACTAGTAGCCCTATTAAACGTTTTAGAATAACACAGTGCAGCATATAGCCTTGGTATTAACTACAACAAGACCAAGATTATTATCGTAGATAGAGAGCATGACAATCATCGAGAAATAAAGTCAATAGGCCGTTGTGAGGTAGTTCAAAGTTTTGTGGACCTCGGTTCTTTGATCCTCAATTCAGGTAGCTATGAGAACGAGATTCGACGGCGCATTCAACAGATACGGGTGGCCATGACAAAGCTTACTAAAATATGGCGTGACCATAACGTCTCTAAAGCTGCCAAAATGTCACTGGTTCAGTCTCTTGTGTTCTCCATATTTTTGTATGCCTCGGAAACTTGGACTGTTAAAAAGGCAGATCGAGCTAGCATAGATGCTTTTGAAATGTGAACGTGGAGGAGAATGCTGAGAATTCCTTATACCGCCCATCGAACTAATGTTTCCATACTGGATGAGCCCGGTAATCCAAAGAGACTATCCTCCATTGTGTCGATGAGAATGCTTACATTCTTTGGACATATTCACAGAAGCGATAATATGGAGAAACTTGTAGTTCAGAGTCTTAATACCCTGAGTGGACGGCGCCATGACCGTTCCCCTACACGCTGGGGGATACGACGAAACAGTTGCTAGATATGACAATCAAGATCGCCACTGAACTAACAGTGAATCCCTAATGATGGCGAGCTACAGTTCTCAAAACTATTGATAATAGTCGTGTCGGCAATGCTCTAGATCCGACTTAATGCATTTTACGAGTTCACAACATGTCTGATAAGACATTGTGACTATGATGATGACTATTTAGTCCTAAGGTAGGCTACCAAGGGGGTTGACTTATGGTGTGGGCTGGAATAGTGTAGATTCGGAGGAAAGGTAAGTTGATGAACAGCGGCAACACCGCGAGCCTCTCTGCATGCTCACCGCGAAGTGGGATAGAATGGGCCGGTAACGATAATTGCTAGAGCGTTCGGTGGAACCGAAATGATCCAGTGAAGGTTCACCTGTTTAACAGGAATGGCCGCAAATTCCCCCCCGATCGTCGAAATCCTAGCTTCCTTTTCCGGTCGTGCGTAAATGAAACCTAGAGTTGGCGGAGAGGGTCCAGGCAGACATTGGGAAATGTTTAATGAAGACCCGTATCAGGTGTACTAAATGAGGATATGTGCAATGATTATTTATTTTTATACTGTTGGCATATGCAAACACCAGGTCCTTGATTAGAGTAGAGTCTGTTATAATAAATGAATACAATCAATAAAATGAACTAAAAAGAAAACAAATATAACAT
>CATOUR010000704.1:0-33103 GCA_951848785.1 Callosobruchus maculatus | reverse complement strand
ATTCGGCTGAATTTAGACGTTTTCTATTGTTTAGCGCTGTTATCTGCCCGCTTTCTGTTGTTATGCTCTGTTTTCTGTTCTATTTAGTTGTATGCGGCCGTTTCCTACCGTTTACAGCCGTTATCTGCTTGCTTTCTGTTGCTTTGAGAGCTGTTTTCTGTTATTTTCGGATGTATGCGGCTGTGCTTAGTCGTTTTCCTCTTGTTTTAGCGCTATTATCTGCTTGCTTTCTGTCGGTTTTGGCTCTATTCGGTTGTATTTGGTCGTTTTCTATCGTTACAGTTGTTATCTACTCGATTTCTGTTGTTTTTAGCTGTTTTCTGTTCTTTTCTTGTTGTATTCGGCTGAATTTAGTCGTTTTTTTATTGTTTAGCGCTTTTATCTGCCTTCTTTCTGTTGTTATGCTCTGTTTTCTGTTCTATTTGGTTGTATTCAGTCGTTTTCTACCATTTACAGCCGTTATCTGCTTGCTTTCTGTTGTTTTGAGAGCTGTTTTCTGTTATTTTCGGATGTATTCGGCTGTGTTTTGTCGTTTTCTGTTGTTTAGCCCTGTTATCTGCCTGCTTTCTGTTGTTATGCTCTGTTTTCTGTTCTATTCGGTTGTATTTGGTCGTTTTGTACCGTTAACAGTTGTTATCTGCTTGATTTCGGTTGTTTTTAGCTGTTTTCTGTTCTTTTCTTGTTGTATTCGGCTGAATTTAGTCATTTTCTATTGTTTAGCACTGTTATCTGCCTGCTTTCTGTTGTAATGCTCTGTTTTCTGTTCTATTTGGTTGTATTCGGTCGTTTTCTACCGTTTACAGCCGTTATCTGCCTGCTTTTTGTTGTTTTTAGCTATTTTCTGTTCTTTTCTTGTTGTATTCGGCTGAATTTAGTCGTTTTCTATTGTTTAGCGCTGTTATCTGCCCGCTTTCTGTTGTTATGCTCTGTTTTCTGTTGTATTTGGTTGTACTCGGTCGCTTTCTAGCGTTTACAGCCGTTATCTGCTTGCTTTCTGTCGTTTTGCGTTAGTTTTGACTCTATTCGGTTGTATTTGGTCGTTTTGTACCGTTTACAGTTGTTATCTGCTTGATTTCTGTTGTTTTTAGCTGTTTTCTGTCCTTTTCTTGTTGTATTCGGCTGAATTTAGTCGTTTTCTATTGTTTAGCGCTGTTATCTGCCCGCTTTCTGTTGTTATGCTCTGTTTTCTGTTCTATTTAGTTGTATGCGGCCGTTTCCTACCGTTTACAGCCGTTATCTGCTTGCTTTCTGTTGCTTTGAGAGCTGTTTTCTGTTATTTTCGGATGTATTCGGCTGTGCTTAGTCGTTTTCTCTTGTTTAGCGCTGTTATCTGCTTGCTTTCTGTCGGTTTTTGGCTCTATTCGGTTGTATTTGGTCGTTTTATATCGTTTACAGTTGTTATCTACTCGATTTCTGTTGTTTTTAGCTGTTTTCTGTTCTTTTCTTGTTGTATTCGGCTGAATTTAGTCATTTTCTATTGTTTAGCGCTGTTATCTGCCTGCTTTCTGTTGTTATGCTCTGTTTTCTGTTCTATTTGGTTGTACTCGGTCGTTTTCTACCGTTTACAGCCGCTATCTGCTTGCTTTCCGTTGTTCTAGGAGCTGTTTTCTGTTATTTTCAGTTGGGTTCCGCTGTATTTAGTCGTTTTCTGTTGCTTAGCGCTGTTATCTGCTTACTTTCTGTCGTTTTTAGCTGGATTTGACTCTATTCGGTTGTATTTGGTCATTTTCTACCGTTTACAGCCGTTATCTGCCTGCTTCTTGTTGTTTTTAGCTATTTTCTGTTCTTTTCTTGTTGTATTCGGCTGAATTTAGTCGTTTTCTATTGTTTAGCGCTGTTATCTGCCCGCTTTCTGCTGTTATGCCCTGTTTTCTGTTCTGTTTGGTTGAACTCGGACGCTTTCTAGCGTTTACAGCCGTTATCTGCTTGCTTTCTGTCGTTTTGCGTTAGTTTTGACTCTATTCGGTTGTATTTGGTCGTTTTGTACCGTTTACAGTTGTTATCTGCTCGATTTCTGTTGTTTTTAGCTGTTTTCTGTTCTTTTCTTGTTGTATTCGGCTGAATTTAGTCGTTTTCTATTGTTTAGCGCTGTTATCTGCCTGCTTTCTGTTGTTATGGTCTGTTTTCTGTTCTATTTGGTTGTATTCGGTCGTTTTCTACCGTTTACAGCCGTTATCTGCTTGCTTTCTGTTGTTCTAAGAGCTGTTTTCTGTTATTTTCAGTTGTATTCCGCTGTGTTTAGTGGTTTTCTGTTATCTAGCGCTGTTATCTGCTTACTTTCTGTCGTTTTTAGCCGGATTTGGCTCTATTCGGTTGTATTTGGCCATTTTCTACCGTTTACAGCTGTTATCTGCCTGCTTTCTGTTGTTTTTAGCTGTTTTCTACTCATTTTTTGTTGTATTTGGCTGTGTTTAGTCGTTTTCTGCTGTTTCCCGCTGTTATCTGCTTGCTTTCTGTCGTTTTGATTTAGTTCTGACCCTATTCGGTTGTATTTGGTCGTTTTCTATCGTTTACGGTTGTTATCTGCTTGATTTGTGTTGTTTTTAGCTATTTTCTGTTCTTTTCTTGTTGTATTCGGCTGAATTTAGTCGTTTTCTATTGTTTAGCGCTGTTATCTGCCCGTTTTCTGTTGTTATGCTCTGTTTTCTGTTCTATTTAGTTGCATGCGGCCGTTTCCTACCGTTTACAGCCGTTATCTGCTTGCTTTCTGTTGCTTTGAGAGCTGTTTTCTGTTATTTTTGGATGTATTCGGCTGTGCTTAGTCGTTTTTTCTTGTTTAGCGCTGTTATCTGCTTGCTTTCTGGCGGTTTTGGCTCTATTCGGTTGTATTTGGTCGTTTTCTATCGTTTACAGTTGTTATCTACTCGATTTCTGTTGTTTTTAGCTGTTTTCTGTTCTTTTCTTGTTGTATTCGGCTGAATTTAGTCGTTTTTTATTGTTTAGCGCTTTTATCTGCCTTCTTTCTGTTGTTATGCTCTGTTTTCTGTTCTGTTTGGTTGTATTCAGTCGTTTTCTACCGTTTACAGCCGTTATCTGCTTGCTTTCTGTTGTTTTGAGAGCTGTTTTCTGTTATTTTCGGATGTATTCGGCTGTGTTTTGTCGTTTTCTGTTGTTTAGCGCTGTTATCTGCCTGCTTTCTGTTGTTATGCTCTGTTTTCTGTTCTATTCGGTTGTATTTGGTCGTTTTTCTATCGTTTACGGTTGTTAATCTGCTTGATTTCTGTTGTTTTTAGCTATTTTCTGTTCTTTTCTTGTTGTTTTCGGCTGAATTTAGTGGTTTTCTATTGTTTAGCGCTGTTATCTGCCCGCTTTCAGTTGTTATGCTCTGTTTTCTGTTCTATTTAGTTGTATGCGGCCGTTTCCTACCGTTTACAGCCGTTATCTGCTTGCTTTCTGTTGCTTTGAGAGCTGTTTTCTGTTATTTTCGGATGTATTCGGCTGGTGCTTAGTCGTTTTCTCTTGTTTAGCGCTGTTATCTGCTTGCTTTCTGTCGGTTTTGGCTCTATTCAGTTGTATTTGGTCGTTTTCTATCGTTTACAGTTGTCATCTGCTTGATTTCTGTTGTTTTTAGCTGTTTTCTGTTCTTTTCTTGTTGTATTCGGCTGAATTTAGTCCTTATCTATTGTTTAGCGCTGTTATCTGCCTGCTTTCTGTTGTTATGCTCTGTTTTCTGTTCTACTTAGCTGCATGCTGCCGTTTCCTACCGTTTACAGCCGTTATCTGCTTGCTTTCTGTCGGTTTTGGCTCTATTCGGTTGTATTTGGTCGTTTTTCTATCGTTTACAGCTGTTATCTGCCTGCTTTCTGTTGTTTTTAACTGTTTTCTACTCATTTTGGTTGTATTCGGCTGTGTTTAGTCGTTTTCTGCTGTTTATCGCTGTTATCTGCTTGCTTTCTGTCGTTTTGAGTTAGTTCTGACCCTATTCGGTTGTATTTGGTCGTTTTCTATCGTTGACAGTTGTTATCTGCTTGATTTCTGTTGTTTTTAGCTATTTTCTGTTCTTTTCTTGTTGTATTCGGCTGAATTTAGTCGTTTTCTATTGTTTAGCGCTGTTATCTGCCGCTTTCTGTTGTTATGCTCTGTTTTCTGTTCTACTTAGCTGCATGCGGCCGTTTCCTACCGTTTACAGCTGTTATCTGCTTGCTTTCTGTCGGTTTTGGCTCTATTCGGTTGTATTTGGTCGTTTTCTATCGTTTACAGTTGTTATCTACTCGATTTCTGTTGTTTTTAGCTGTTTTCTGTTCTTTTCTTGTTGTATTCGGCTGAATTTAGTCATTTTCTATTGTTTAGCGCTGTTATCTGCCTGCTTTCTGTTGTTATGCTCTGTTTTCTGTTCTATTTGGTTGTACTCGGTCGTTTTCTGTTGCTTAGCGCTGTTATCTGCTTACTTTCTGTCGTTTTTAGCTGGATTTGACTCTATTCGGTTGTATTTGGTCATTTTCTACCGTTTACAGCTGTTATCTGCCTGCTTCTTGTTGTTTTTAGCTATTTTCTGTTCTTTTCTTGTTGTATTCGGCTGAATTTAGTCGTTTTCTATTGTTTAGCGCTGTTATCTGCCCGCTTTCTGTTGTTATGCCCTGTTTTCTGTTCTGTTTGGTTGTACTCGGTCGCTTTCTAGCGTTTGCAGCCGTTATCTGCTTGCTTTCTGTCGTTTTGCGTTAGTTTTGACTCTATTCGGTTGTATTTGGTCGTTTTGTACAGTTTACAGTTGTTATCTGCTCGATTTTTGTTGTTTTTTAGCTGTTTTCTGTCCTTTTCTTGTTGTATTCGGCTGAATTTAGTCGTTTTCTATTGTTTAGCGCTGTTATCTGCCTGCTTTCTGTTGTTATGGTCTGTTTTCTGTTCTATTTGGTTGTATTCGGTCGTTTTCTACCGTTTACAGCCGTTATCTGCTTGCTTTCTGTTGTTCTAGGAGCTGTTTTCTGTTATTTTCAATCGTATTCCGCTGTGTTTAGTGGTTTTCTGTTATCTAGCGCTGTTATCTGCTTACTTTCTGTCGTTTTTAGCCGGATTTGGCTCTATTCGGTTGTATTTGATCATTTTCTACCGTTTACAGCTGTTATCTGCCTGCTTTCTGTTGTTTTTAGCTGTTTTCTACTCATTTTTGTTGTATTCGGCTGTGTTTAGCCGTTTTCTGCTGTTTCCCGCTGTTATCTGCTTGCTTTCTGTCGTTTTGATTTAGTTCTGACCCTATTCGGTTACATTTGGTCGTTTTCTATCGTTTACGGTTGTTATCTGCTTGATTTCTGTTGTTTTTAGCTATTTTCTGTTCTTTTCTTGTTGTATTCGGCTGAATTTAGTCGTTTTCTATTGTTTAGCGCTGTTATCTGCCCGCTTTCTGTTGTTATGCTCTGTTTTCTGTTCTATTTAGTTGCATGCGGCCGTTTCCTACCGTTTACAGCCGTTATCTGCTTGCTTTCTGTTGCTTTGAGAGCTGTTTTCTGTTATTTTCGGATGTATTCGGCTGTGTTTTGTCGTTTTCTGTTGTTTAGCGCTGTTATCTGCCTGCTTTCTGTTGTTATGCTCTGTTTTCTGTTCTATTCGGTTGTATTTGGTCGTTTTGTACCGTTTACAGTTGTTATCTGCTTGATTTCTGTTGTCTTTAGCTATTTTCTGTTCTTTTCTTGTTGTATTCGGCTGAATTTAATCGTTTTCTATTGTTTAGCGCTGTTATCTGCCCGCTTTCTGTTGTTATGCTCTGTTTTCTGTTCTATTTAGTTGCATGCGACCATTTGCTACCGTTTACAGCCGTTATCTGCTTGCTTTCTGTTGCTTTGAGAGCTGTTTTCTGTTATTTTCGGATGTATTCGGCTGTGCTTAGTCGTTTTTTCTTGTTTAGCGCTGTTATCTGCTTGCTTTCTGTCGGTTTTGGCTCTATTCGGTTGTATTTGGTCGTTTTCTATCGTTTACAGTTGTTATCTACTCGATTTCTGTTGTTTTTAGCTGTTTTCTGTTCTTTTCTTGTTGTATTCGGCTGAATTTAGTCGTTTTTTTATTGTCTAGCGCTTTTATCTGCCTGCTTTCCTGTTGTTATGCTCTGTTTTCTGTTCTATTTGGTTGTATTCGGTCGTTTTCTACCGTTTTACAGCCGTTATCTGCTTGCTTTCTGTTGTTCTAGGAGCTGTTTTCTGTTATTTTCAGTTGTACTCTGCCGTATTTAGTCGTTTTCTGTTGCTTAGCGCTGTTATCTGCTTACTTTCTGTCGTTCTTAGCTGGATTTGACTCTATTAGGTTGTATTTGGTCATTTTCTACCGTTTACAGCTGTTATCCGCCTGCTTTTTGTTGTTTTTAGATATTTCTGTTCTTTTCTTGTGTATTCGGCTGAATTTAGTCGTTTTCTATTGTTTAGCGCTGTTATCTGCCCGCTTTCTGTTGTCATGCTCTGTTTTCTGTTCTATTTGGTTGTACTCGGTCGCTTTCTAGCGTTTACAGCCGTTATCTGCTTGCTTTCTGTCGTTTTGCGTTAGTTTTGACTCTATTCGGTTGTATTTGGTCGTTTTGTACCGTTTTACAGTTGTTATCTGCTTGATTTCTGTTGTTTTTAGCTGTTTTCTACTCATTTTGGTTGTATTCGGCTGGTGTTTAGTCGTTTTGCTGCTGTTTCCCGCTGTTATCTGCTTGCTTTCTGTCGTTTTAAGTTAGTTCTGACCCTATTCGGTTGTATTTGGTCGTTTTCTATCGTTTACAGTTGTTATCTGCTTGATTTCTGTTGTTTTTAGCTATTCTCTGTTCTTTTCTTGTTGTATTCGGCTGAATTTAGTCGTTTTCTATTGTTTAGCGCTGTTATCTGCCCGCTTTCTGTTGTTATGCTCTGTTTTCTGTTCTATTTAGTTGCATGCGGCCGTTTCCTACCGTTTACAGCCGTTATCTGCTTGCTTTCTGTCGTTTTGCGTTAGTTTTGACTCTATTCGGTTGTATTTGGTCGTTTTGTACCGTTTACGGTTGTTATCTGCTTGATTTCTGTTGTTTTTAGCTGTTTTCTGTCCTTTTCTTGTTGTATTCGGCTGAATTTAGTCGTTTTCTATTGTTTAGCGCTGTTATCTGCCTGCTTTCTGTTGTTATGCTCTGTTTTCTGTTTTATTTGGTTGTATTCAGTCGTTTTCCTACCGTTTACAGCCGTTATCTGCTTGCTTTCTGTTGTTCTAAGAGCTGTTTTCTGTTATTTTCAGTTGTATTCCGCTGTGTTTAGTGGTTTTCTGTTGTCTAGCGCTGTTATCTGCCTACTTTCTGTCGTTTTTAGCCGGATTTGCCTGTTGTTTTTAGCTGTTTTCTACTCATTTTTGTTGTATTCGGCTGTGTTTAGTCGTTTTCTGCTGTTTCCCGCTGTTATCTGCTTGCTTTCTGTCGTTTTGAGTTAGTTCTGACCCTATTCGGTTGTATTTGGTCGTTTTCTATCGTTTGCGGTTGTTATCTGCTTGATTTCTGTTGTTTTTAGCTATTTTCTGTCTTTTCTTGTTGTATTCGGCTGAATTTAGTCGTTTTCTATTGTTTAGCGCTGTTATCTGCCCGCTTTCTGTTGTTATGCTCTGTTTTCTGTCCTATTTAGTTGCATGCGGCCGTTTCCTACCGTTTACAGCCGTTATCTGCTTGCTTTCTGTTGCTTTGAGAGCTGTTTTCTGTTATTTTCGGATGTATTCGGCTGTGCTTAGTCGTTTTTTCTTGTTTAGCGCTGTTATCTGCTTGCTTTCTGTCGGTTTTGGCTCTATTCGGTTGTATTTGGTCGTTTTCTATCGTTTACAGTTGTTATCTACTCGATTTCTGTTGTTTTTAGCTGTTTTCTGTTCTTTTCTTGTTGTATTCGGCTGAATTTAGTCGTTTTTTATTGTTTAGCACTTTTATCTGCCTTCTTTCTGTTGTTATGCTCTTTTTTTCTGTTCTATTTGGTTGTATTCAGTCGTTTTCTACCGTTTACAGCCGTTATCTGCTTGCTTTCTGTTGTTTTGAGAGCTGTTTTCTGTTATTTTCGGATGTATTCGGCTGTGTTTTGTCGTTTTCTGTTGTTTAACGCTGTTATCATCCTGCTTTCTGTTGTTATGCTCTGTTTTCTGTTCTATTCGGTTGTATTTGGTCGTTTTGTACCGTTTACAGTTGTTATCTGCTTGATTTCTGTTGTTTTTAGCTATTTTCTGTTCTTTTCTTGTTGCATTCGGCTGAATTTAGTCGTTTTCTATTGTTTAGCGCTGTTATCTGCCCGCTTTCTGTTGCTATGCTCTGTTTTCTGTTCTATTTGGTTGTACTCGGTCGCTTTCTAGCGTTTACAGCCGCTATCTGCCTGCTTTCTGTCGTTTGCGTTAGTTTTGACTCTATTCGGTTGTATTTGGTCGTTTTGTACCATTTACAGTTGTTATCTGCTTGATTTCTGTTGTTTTTAGCTGTTTTCTGTCCTTTTCTTGTTGTATTCGGCTGAATTTAGTCGTTTTCTATTGTTTAGCGCTGTTATCTGCCTGCTTTCTGTCGTTATGCTCTGTTTTCTGTTCTATTTGGTTGTATTCGGTCGTTTTCTACCGTTTACAGCCGCTATCTGCTTGCTTTCTGTTGTTCTAAGAGCTGTTTTCTGTTATTTCAGTTGTATTCCGCTGTGTTTAGTGGTTTTCTGTTGTCTAGCGCTGTTATCTGCTTACTTTCTGTCGTTTTTAGCCGGATTTGGCTCTATTCGGTTGTATTTGGTCATTTTCTACCGTTTACAGCTGTTATCTGCCTGCTTTCTGTTGTTTTTAGCTGTTTTCTACTCATTTTGGTTGTATTCGGCTGCGTTTAGTCGTTTTCTGCTGTTTCCCGCTGTTATCTGCTTGCTTTCTGTCGTTTTGAGTTAGTTCTGACCCTATTCGGTTGTATTTGGTCGTTTTCTATCGTTTACAGTTGTTATCTGCTTGATTTCTGTTGTTTTTAGCTATTTTCTGTTCTTTTCTTGTTGTATTCGGCTGAATTTAGTCGTTTTCTATTGTTTAGCGCTGTTATCTGCCCGCTTTCTGTTGTTATGCTCTGTTTTCTGTTCTATTTAGTTGTACGGGGCCGTTTCCTACCGTTTACAGCCGTTATCTGCTTGCTTTCTGTTGCTTTGAGAGCTGTTTTTTGTTATTTTCGGATGTATTCGGCTGTGCTTAGTCGTTTTCTCTTGTTTAGCGCTGTTATCTGCTTGCTTTCTGTCGGTTTTTGGCTCTATTCGGTTGTATTTGGTCGTTTTCTATCGTTTACAGTTGTTATCTGCTTGATTTCTGTTGTTTTTAGCTATTTTCTGTTCTTTTCTTGTTGTATTCGGCAGAATTTAGTCGTTTTCTATTGTTTAGCGCTGTTATCTGCCCGCTTTCTGTTGTTATGCTCTGTTTTCTGTTCTATTTAGTTGCATGCGGCCGTTTCCTACCGTTTACAGCCGTTATCTGCTTGCTTTCTGTTGCTTTGAGAGCTGTTTTCTGTTATTTTCGGATGTATTCGGCTGTGCTTAGTCGTTTTCTCTTGTTTAGCGCTGTTATCTGCTTGCTTTCTGTCGGTTTTGGCTCTATTCGGTTGTATTTGGTCGTTTTCTATCGTTTACAGTTGTTATCTACTCGATTTCTGTTGTTTTTAGCTGTTTTCTGTTCTTTTCTTGTTGTATTCGGCTGAATTTAGTCATTTTCTATTGTTTAGCGCTGTTATCTGCCTGCTTTCTGTTGTTATGCTCTGTTTTCTGTTCTATTTGGTTGTACTCGGTCGTTTTCTGTTGCTTAGCGCTGTTATCTGCTTACTTTCTGTCGTTTTTAGCTGGATTTGACTCTATTCGGTTGTATTTGGTCATTTTCTACCGTTTACAGCTGTTATCTGCCTGCTTCTTGTTGTTTTTAGCTATTTTCTGTTCTTTTCTTGTTGTATTCGGCTGTATTTAGTCGTTTTCTATTGTTTAGCGCTGTTATCTGCCCGCTTTCTGTTGTTATGCCCTGTTTTCTGTTCTGTTTGGTTGTACTCGGTCGCTTTCTAGCGTTTGCAGCCGTTATCTGCTTGCTTTCTGTCGTTCTGCGTTAGTTTTGACTCTATTCGGTTGTATTTGGTCGTTTTGTACCGTTTAAGTTGTTATCTGCTCGATTTCTGTTGTTTTTAGCTGTTTTCTGTCCTTTTCTTGTTGTATTCGGCTGAATTTAGTCGTTTTCTATTGTTTAGCGCTGTTATCTGCCTGCTTTCTGTTGTTATGGTCTGTTTTCTGTTCTATTTGGTTGTATTCGGTCGTTTTCTACCGTTTACAGCCGTTATCTGCTTGCTTTCTGTTGTTCTAGGAGCTGTTTTCTGTTATTTTCAATTGTATTCCGCTGTGTTAAGTGGTTTTCTGTTATCTAGCGCTGTTATCTGCTTACTTTCTGTCGTTTTTAGCCGGATTTGGCTCTATTCGGTTGTATTTGGTCATTTTCTACCGTTTACAGCTGTTATCTGCCTGCTTTCTGTTGTTTTTAGCTGTTTTCTACTCATTTTTGTTGTATTCGGCTGTGTTTAGTCGTTTTCTGCTGTTTCCCGCTGTTATCTGCTTGCTTTCTGTCGTTTTGATTTAGTTCTGACCCTATTCGGTTGCATTTGGTCGTTTTCTATCGTTTACGGTTGTTATCTGCTTGATTTCTGTTGTTTTTAGCTATTTTCTGTTCTTTTCTTGTTGTATTCGGCTGAATTTAGTCGTTTTCTATTGTTTAGCGCTGTTATCTGCCCGCTTTCTGTTGTTATGCTCTGTTTTCTGTTCTATTTAGTTGCATGCGGCCGTTTCCTACCGTTTACAGCCGTTATCTGCTTGCTTTCTGTTGCTTTGAGAGCTGTTTTCTGTTATTTTCGGATGTATTCGGCTGTGCTTAGTCGTTTTTTCTTGTTTAGCGCTGTTATCTGCTTGCTTTCTGTCGGTTTTGGCTCTATTCGGTTGTATTTATAATAATAATAATATATATCTTTATTTCAAAAACATAAATTTTACATAAAACAATATTACTATATCAGGGGAGCGAAATTCAGAATGCGGTGCCAAAACACTGCCTCTGCTCTTCCATTTAACTCCCATACTTATAGAATTCTTTTACAATAATAAAAAATATATCAAAATTGCCCAATTGTGAGTAGCTGCACATATATATGTAAAAATATATATAACGAAAGTTCACTGCATAGAAAATTGTACACTAGTTAAACATATTAAATGGTAGTATGAATAAATCAGATATAAGGGAAGCATAATATAAAAAAAATGTATAAAAGTTGTGTACTTGTTAAGCATATTAATATTAGTATAATAGCCAGTTATTAATAAAGGAAGTATAAACATAAAAAAAGTGTATAGAATTTGTTCGCTAGTTAAGCATATTAAATAGAATAGTAGCAAATAATTTATAAGGGAAATCATAAATATCAAGAATATATAAAAATTTTACACTAGTTAAGCATATTAAATGGTAGTATAATAATAAGTCATTTAAGAGGGAATATCAAACAGTAAATGGATTACATTGCTTGTTATATAACCATAGACGGGTATATCTTTTGAAAGCATGAGCTTTGAGTGTTTGAAGCTTATTAGGTAGTTTATTGTAATGATGTGCCACCGAATAACTGAAGGACCTTTCATATAGCACAGTTTTATGGTATGGTATGGATAATAGACATTTTTTTTCTTATGTGAACAGTATGAGCTTGTTTTCTAAATTCGATTTTATTAAAGAGATATACAGGTTCTTCATTTGATATTACACGATTATAAAGGCTCAGCATACTAAGAATGAATCTATTCTCCATATTAAGCCATTGGAGTTTTTGTAATGTATGTGATATATGATCATATTTTCGTATGCCGAATACAAATCTTAAACATGAATTCTGTACTCTCTGAATTCTATTCCTATCAGCTAATGTTAAGGAGTCTGCATATACGCAGGAGCCATGAGAAAAATGGCTTAAAACAAGAGAATTGCATAATTCTGCCTTGACTTTGGTACTCAAGTAATGACGATGCGAATAGAGCTGCCTCAAGTTTCCGTAAGCTTTCTGTATACAATAGGAGATATGGTTTTTATACCTAAATGTGGTATCTAAAATAACACCTAAATTTTTTGCCTCTGTGACTAACTTAAGATCCGTACCATTAATTTTTAATGCAATGCGCTCACTTATATCAAAATATAAAGACTTTGGTGCAAATAGCATAACTTGAGTTTTCAATGGATTTAAGGTTAATTCATATTTCTTTGAACACTGATATAAGCGATCAAGGTCCGCATTGATCCGTTCAATTGCCCTATCAGTATCATTGACATTAAATGAAGCGTATAATTGGGTATCGTCGGCGTACGAATGAACATTTGAGAACGTAATGACGTCGCTTATCCGAAAGGTATATATACAAAAGAGCAGTGGACCCAAAATGGATCCTTGAGGCACGCCTCGTAGTACTCTGAGGGGATCTGATCTGCAGTCATCTATTTGGACAATCTGCTGCCTATTTGTAAAGTAACTTTGAATGATATTTACTGCTGGTTCTGAAAATCCATAAAAATGTAGCAAAGAAATTAATATGTTTGGATTTATACAGTCAAAGGCTTTACTATAGTCCAATAATATCAGAATAGTTGGATTGCCTCTGTCTAATTCTGTAAGAATATCATCAGTGACTTTCAGCAACGCCGTAGTGCAGCTATGATTACTCCTGAAACCCGACTGATGCGTTGGAAAAATATTGTTCTCAAAGAAGTACTTCTTGATTTGATGGTTAAGAACGCGCTCTAGAATTTTGGACATTGTTGGAAGCAAACTAATAGGCCTGATGTCCCCAAAATTTTCGACTATAGGCTTTTTTGGGATGGGTTTGACTATAGCGGTCTTCCAAAGATTTGGAAAATATCCAGCAAGTATACAACTATTAATAATATGAATTAATGCATTCTTAATGACAGGGTAGCATAGTTTTACTATAGTGATATTAATATCGTCCACTCCAACAGCATTTGTTTTGATGTTGTTAATAATTTCCAGAATTTCTTCTTCGCTGACAAGAATGAATTGAAAGTTATTGTTATTTAACCCATCATAGACTGAGTTATTGAAATGATGTATTATATCTTTATTATCATGATTGGACGTATTGTTAACAAAATACTCATTCATCTTTTTTACATCCTTGAGACAATCGGGTATTTCCCTTTTAACTTCCGATTTTCCTATATTAAGATTATGCAGGTGCTTCCATATCTGCTTGCCATTTCTGTTTTTACTCAGGCGATTAAAGAACGCCTTCTTAGCATTTTTAACCGCCTGGGTCGCAAAATTTCTGGCTTGTTTATAACTTTCGTAGGAATCTGGAGATTTCAATACTGAATACTTATTTTTAGCCGCATCCCTTACATCCATTATCATTCTCAGGTCATCCGTAAGCCATGGTGCCGGAGGTTTCGTAAATCTGAACTGCTTATATGGAGCATGTATATCAAGGACTGATAAAATAGCGTTATTTAAATATTTTAATTTCTCATCAATATCTTTAAAGTAATATATGTTTTCTAATTTTTTATCATGAAGGTCAGAACAGAATTTAACATGGTTAATATTTTTATAGTTTCTCATATAAGTTACGAGGAAGAACTAGCTGACGCACCATTAATATGAGAAGATCCAGACGCTCCGCTACCGAGGATATAAATATTCATTTAATGTAAAATTTATTCATTCTTGTCTTGTTGTTGCTACTGTACAATTCAATAAAACTCTTTTTAAAAAAGCTTTTCCGTGTTCGGGAATCGTAACTGGCGCAGCGATCAGTAGGATCAGTACCGTTCACCCGAAAATTCGCGGCATCGTGACCGGTTTCGGGCGTCGAACGTGGGTGTCATCCCTTAAGTACTGGAACCACCACCAAAGAGGGCAGAGCAGCACCAGGGCAGAATCACCGGAGAGGCCAAGAGGAAGAAAAAGGTAGGAGCCAAGTTTTCCTTTTGCCCTTTTTCCGATCAAATAATTTTTCCCCGTATTAGGAAATCTTATTTTAGCGTTAGTTCAATTTATTTCTCTGTTCAAGAAGTAAATTGTAGTTTAAGAAGTCACGAAAAATTCAGAAAAATTTTCATCATATGTCAGAAGTTGACGAATTAGTTAGTACTTTAAGAAATATTACCTTAAGTTCAGAATCGAATTCAAGAAATATGGCCACTCAAGCTAGCAGTGAAATTCAACCAATTACACTCCAAATGCTAAAAATGTTTGTAGATACCATACCAAATTTTAATGGAAATTCTGACACATTGCCTAGTTTTATTTCTTCATGCGATTATCTGTTTAGTACTTTTACAACCTCAGATCAAACTATTCAAAATTATTTGATTAGAGTAGTACAGACAAAGCTTGTTGGAAGAGCTCAATTATTGGTAGGGTGTCGAACTGAGTTGACTAACTGGAGTTTGATAAAAAGTGCGTTAAAACAATGTTTTGGGGATAATAGAAGTCTTGAGTGTTTAGAACAAGACTTATTTTTAGCATCTCCCTTTAAAAATGAACAGCCTTTAGAATTTGGAAAAAGACTTCAAGTTTTAAGGAGCTGTTTAGCACAAAAATTAACGTTATCTGAACAATCGCCTGTTATTAGAGAAGCTATGCTCAAACAATATGAAGGTGTTTGTTTAAGAGCTTTTATCAGAGGCCTATCAGGTCCTCTACAAACAGTCATAAGATTAAAAAATCCAGATAGTTTAGAAATGGCATTATCATATTTAGTCGAGGAACAGAACTTTCAGTATACGCAGAATATTTTTAAGCATACTAATCAAAGACCTTCTCATTCAAATTTCCAATCACCTAGACCCTCATTTAATCAACCTTTCAACAACAATGTTCGCTTCCAAGCACCTGTTCAACAGCCTCAGCAAAGGTTCCCCAGTGAACCGATAAATATTCAAAGTACCCCAGTTCATAGACATTTTCCCACAAACAGAGAAACGTTTGGACCCCCTAGAAATGTGAATGTTTTCAGACCTACTGGAAACCCACCCTCCAACCCCCCACAACCCATGTCTGTTTCCACCCGAAACACTTTTAGACCAAGAGCCCCTCAAAGGCAGAACCATTTTAGACCTTCAGGTCCTAGAAATTTTTCATCTGAGGAACTATTCCAAATTGAACAATCAAGTTCTGACTGTAACCCACAGCATTTTGAACATTTAGAAACCAATAACGAATCAACAAGGTATTCCGAAATTCAGTCTACTTCAGGTGTACAGGATGAAAATTTTTATCAACAAAGCCTCCAAGACCAAGAAATTTGATTGAACTACATTCCGATTTAGACAACTGTCTACCCTATATAAAAATTAAGCATCCTCCTATAAAACTTCTAGTAGACACAGGTTGTTCTCACCCTATTTTAAGACCTAGTATTGCTGAAAAATATTTTCCTGATCGAATTTATCATTGTACTTCAAAACTGAAAACAGGTGTTGGAGAAAAAGATGTACAATTTAAAGCTGATATTCCATCATTCACAGAATTTCAATGTGATGATGATATAACTTATATTTTATTTGATTTTCATTCCTTTTTCGATGGTATTTTAGGATTGAAACAGTTATTAAAATTAGGTTTAAATATAGACTTACAAAATAAGCTTTTAGTTAGTAATTGCTTAACAATTCCTATCTACTTTCGTGAACCAGACATAGAACCATATCAAATTACGGTACACGCGTATGAAGTTGCTTCGCTAAGAATCCCCGTGTCATTAGATAACGGTGATGTTATAATTCCAGAAACAGAGATAAACGGACTTTATCTTCCAGAAACATTGAGTACAGCAGTAGACGGTTTCGCGGCTACTGAGGTATACAATTACACTGATAGTACGGTCACATTAGAGTTTAGGCAGCCTTTAAAAGTGATTAACTTTTCTGACAAAGTTAAGCAAAATTTTTATATTTTTCATGTAGAAGATATCATAAGCGATCAAAATTATGGTAAAGTTAGAAAGCAATCAATTCATCAGATCATTAGAACAGAACATTTGAATTCAGAGGAAAAAAATGCTCTAGTTCAATTGTGTAGAGAGTTTCAAGATATTTTTCATCACGAAAATGACAAATTATCTTTTACAAATATAGTTAAACATGAAATTAAAACTACGGACGAACTCCCTGTTTACACTAAAACTTACAGATACCCATTTGCACATAAAAATGAGGTTCAGCGGCAAATTAATAAAATGCTGAACGACGGGATTATCAGAAACAGCAAAAGTCCCTGGAATAGTCCTATATGGATTATTCCTAAGAAAATAGACGCCAGTGGCAAACAAAAATGGCGGATAGTCACAGATTTTAGAAAATTAAATAGTAAAACTATAAATGATAGGTACCCATTGCCCAATATTAACGATATCTTAGACAAATTAGGCAGATGTCAATATTTTTCTACTCTGGACCTGGCCTCAGGTTTCCACCAGATAGAAATGCACCCGAATTCTATTGAGAAAACAGCATTCTCGGTAGAAAATGGCCACTATGAGTATACAAGATTACCATATGGCTTGAAAAACTCCCCGGCGACTTTCCAGAGGGTCATGGATAACGTTCTCCAAGAACTCCAAGGAAAAGTTTGCCTGGTCTATATGGATGATGTCATTATATTCTCTTCTAGTCTGACGGAACATATTGCTAACTTGAAGCTAGTGTTTCGCAAGCTCAGGGAAGCAAAACTGAAAATACAACCTGATAAGTGCGAGTTCCTTCGCAAGGAGGTTGAATTTTTAGGACATGTTGTCACTACAGATGGGATAAAACCGAATCCAAAGAAAATTGAGGCCATTCAAAAGTTCCCGATACCTAGGACATCCAAAGAAATTAAATCTTTCTTGGGGTTGCTAGGTTATTATCGACGATTTATTAATAATTTTGCTAAATTAACAAAGCCTTTTACAAGATGTTTAAAAAAAGGTGCAAAAATTGAGCACACACCTGAATTTATTAAGACATTCGAACTTTGCAAAACTATTCTCACTAATGACCCCATTCTACAATATCCTGATTTTGAAAAACCATTTATACTGACGACTGATGCGTCGAATTACGCAATAGCCGCAGTATTAAGCCAAGGAAAAATTGGTAGTGATTTGCCGATTGCATTTGCCTCTCGTACTTTAAACTCAGCTGAGTGTAACTATAGTACGATTGAAAAAGAACTGGCAGCTATAGTATTTGGCGTAAAATATTTTAGGCCATACATATTTGGTAGAAAATTTATTATTGTCACAGACCATAAGCCACTACAGTATCTCTTCAATATGAAAGAGCACAACCCCCGTCTCCTCCGTTGGAGACTCCTCTTAGAGCAATATGACTATACTATCCAATATAAACCAGGAAAGTCGAATAGCAATGTCGATGCTCTTTCTAGAGTGGAAATACATGCTATAGATGACGAGACGAATGAATCAGTTATCGTCAGTCCTGGGGATGTAGACGAAGATATCTTCCAATATCTACAGTCTTCGGACGAACAGGTAAACGTAACCCTGGACGACCTACAGGACATAGAGGACTTGCTTGATTCAACGGCGATCAGCAATTCTAATAGAATCAATATAACGTCAGACATTCAAATTGCACCCCCACACTCCCCGGAAACAGACGGTGTAACAGTTCACACCGCAGCAGAAAATCCTGTTTTAGAAATCCCCTATACAGAAAACGTAATTAACAGATACTTGAACCAAATCGTAATAAGTCAAAAGTCCTCCCATCATTATCACATAGTTAGGAGTAAGCCTTTAGAGAATAACAATAGATTAACACTTCATATCAGTAATAATATAGAAGAAGAAATTGTGAAATTTTTCAAAGATTATGTCGATCCAAAAAAGATGTACTGTATATTTATTAAAGACTCTGAAATTACAGATCTTTCTATTCAGATAAGTAAAATTCTGCCAAAATATTTCAAAAATCATTCATATAGGATTTGTTTTTCGAATCAAATGTTAAAAGATATTTCAGAAATAGAAAGACAAAAAGAACTCATTGTGCATCATCACGAGACAAAAACCTGTCATCGTGGCATAAATGAAACACTAATGGCGCTCAAAAAGAGATATTATTGGAATAATATGCAAAAAATGGTTACAGAGTACATCAATAACTGCGATTTATGTCAAATAGCAAAATACGACAGACAACCTCCAAATATCAAATTTTCCTTAACACCCACGCCTAAACAGCCTCTAGAGTTATTGCACCTAGATACATTTCGCTTTTCAAATTCAAAATTTCTCACAATCATTGATGTTTTTTCAAAATATGCACAAGCATACATACTAGAACCAATTTGTACAGCGAGCACAATATATGAAGGATTGCTAACATTTATAAATCATCATGGAATTCCTCAATCTATTACTTGCGACAGTGGCACGGAATATAAAAACTCAATTATAACTGATTTTTGTAAATTGCATAAAATTCAAATTCATTTTGCTACACCTAATAACTCTAACAGTAGCAGTCCTATTAATCGTTTCCACAGTACTCTTTTAGAAATACTTAGAATTTTACGATTAAAATATTCCAAATCTAGTCCAAAAGAGTTAATGCAGCAAGCTATTCTAGCTTATAATTCAACTATTCATAGTGTAACAAAGCAGAGACCTTTTGACCTAATAAATGGACGTTTAGATGCGTTGGACCCTTTCGATTTGTCAGATGAAGTAATTTTAAATCAGTATATTACAGACCGAAAAGAAAGATTGAAATTTTTATATGGAAAGTTACACGAGTCTTCCGTGAATCAAAAAGAAAAAATAATTGAAAAACGTAATGAATCAAGGGAAGACCCGGCCACATTCCAACCAGGAACAAGCGCCTTTGTCAAAGATAAAACAGCAGCCTGGGAAAAAACAAAGCCACGATTTGTCAAAACTACAGTTCAAGCTGATTTAGGAACCAAAATTCGCGGTATAAGTAAAAAACGTAGTAAAATTGCGCATAAGTCTCAAGTACGAAAGCCTAAAAAATATTGTTCTGTTTCACAGGAAAATGCAGCAAGTGAAATTGCTAGTACAAGTAGCAGCCGCCCTTCTTGTAGTAGGGAGAACAAAGACACAAGATGAAATTTCTGTCACATCCCTAAAAGCACCCATATTTCCATACTATGTAGGAAATGCCAAAATTCCTCAAAATTTTCACACATTTATTCATTACATTGATACACTTCCATTAGTACAGCAGCTCAGTAACATACAAAGTTGTTATAAACAGCTAGCAGACATATTAAGTTCGTCAGAATCAGATGCTACCAATATTCACGTAAGTTTATCCGGCTCATTAACTCATACAAAAATCTTGATAAAAGAAGCATCACGTAAGTTAAATAACATAATGCCACATCCTCGCCAAAAACGTGGATTACTGAATATAATTGGAACTTCTTCAAAATTTCTTTTCGGCACAATGGACGCCGAAGATGAACAAAAAATTAATAACGCTATTTATGAACTCCAAACCACCGAAGATTCAGTTCGAAACCAGTTAAAATTACAAGTGTCATTAACGAAGGAATTGATTGATAATTATAAATCAACAATTAGCTTACTGTCCTCTAATCAAAGATTGATTAAGTCAAAACTATACCTTCTAGAAAATTCTATCAATAAAACGTTAGGCAGTGTTACGAATTATTTGCAGGCTCAGCGTATTTGGCAACAAATTATTCTAAATTGCCAGAATTTTATTACATTTTTAGACAATTTGGAAAATGCTATCATGTTTACCAAATTGAACACGTTACATAGTGCGGTGATATCAGCATCTGAATTAGAGAATAACATAAAGCATATGATCACATTATATGGCAGTAGTAAAGTACCAGAATTCAAGAACTTTAATTCTTTCTATCAAATTGCAGATACAAAAGTAATTTTTTCATATCACAAAATTATATTTTCAATTGGATTTCCAATATTTCTTGATGAAACCTTCCAATTATTCCGACTTTACCCCATTCCTATTAAACAGTCCACCATTTTACCAAGTCACCCTTACTTGGCTCTGGGAACAAGTCGCCAACAGTACGAAGATGAAGAATGCCCAATGATCGAAGATATTTATGTCTGCAAGGACCACCTGGAACCGATACAGGGTTGCTTCTACAAGCTGTTGAAAGAAGCTGAATTTTCTACATGCCAATTCACACGGCTATCAGTCTTAAAGCCTATCATCGAAGCAGTCTCAGAAAATCGTATTTTGGTCATTCCTGCAGAAAAACCAATCAAGGTGATCAAAATATGTCGGCATGAAGAACCACTTCTCATAGAAACACCCAGTCTCATCCAGTTACCAGAAGACTGTGGAGTCCAGATAAATACCTCAAAATTTTGGAACAAAAAGGAAGTGGAAAAAGGAAATCCATGGTTTTTGCCAGAGATAAAATTTTGGGAATCCAAAATTAACTACACTACCAGCACTGCCCTAAAACTGAATACCATAGACCTAAAGAAAATAGAAAAGATCCAGGAAAAGGCGAATCTTCTCCAAGTACAAGAACAAGCTGTCCATCCTTTAGTTTGGAGTTCAGGAAGCTCAGCGGTTACCATTCTACTGCTGACGTTAATAGCAGTAATCCTCTGGGTCGTTTGGAAAAAGAAAAATCAAGAGAAGAAGACAGAAAAAGTACAAGAAAATAAGAAAAAAGAAGAGAAGAAAGAAGTTTCCACCGAAAACAAAAATGTCCCCTTTTTGTTTTCGACTTAGAGGGGAGGAGTTACGAGGAAGAACTAGCTGACGCACCATTAATATGAGAAGATCCAGACGCTCCGCTACCGAGGATATAAATATTCATTTAATGTAAAATTTATTCATTCTTGTCTTGTTGTTGCTACTGTACAATTCAATAAAACTCTTTTTAAAAAAGCTTTTCCGTGTTCGGGAATCGTAACTTATATCTAAAAACTGGCGGGGGCTTGGAAATAGAAAGGTGGGAATAAATTATGTCATGGTCGGAAAAGTGACAATTTTTGACTCCCGACTGTGAGACTAATTCTCTAGATGACGCTAATATAAGATCTAACAATGTTGAACTAGTGAGGGATATTCTTGTATAATCAGTTATGAGTTGGTGTAATTCAAAATTCTCAATCATTTGATTAAGATGACTATAATTCCGTACATTTGGATTCGCATAGTCGATATTAAAATCTCCCAAACAAAATACATGTTGACTTATACTTAAGGCATTTGTAAAACTCACCTCAAGTTCATCAAAAAATGAAACTGAGTCGCCGTGAGGTGGACGGTACACAACACCACATGCAATCTGTACATATGAATTGATTTGAATGCTTACCCATAACTGTTCAATTGAGGAGCTTGAAGATATGATCTTATACTTCAGCTTGTTTGAAATATACAAGCCAACACCACCTCCACGCGTCCCTCTATCCTTTCTTAGAAATTTATACCCGTCTATGTTAACATAATTTGATAGTACTCTTGAATCCAGCCAGGTTTCGCTAACTGCAAAAACATCGCACTTAACGTCATTAATAAGATTTTCAAGGTCATTAATTTTTCCCTGTAGAGAACGTATGTTTAAATGATATAAACTAACTTTCGCCATATCTATGTCGTGGTACTGATTTTACTTCGGAATAGAAAAAAAAAGAATTAAAATAAATATCTTACTTCGGTCCGCAACAAATTTCGTAAACCCTAGAATTCACAAAAAATGCATTTACTAGATTTAAAAAAAAACACTAAATTATTCGTATCATTATATAGAATTGGATTACACGAGCATGTGTATTGAGGAAACATTATAGAAGAAAAAGAGAGATATATACCATACATAGCTATATACATACATACACGCCCGTGAATATTGAAAAAAAAAATTATAATATTCACATTATAGATGCTCAATATGCAGCACTGGCAATACATTAGCCTTTGCAATGAGTTAGCCCATCCAATATTAATCATATAAACATAGCTGTAATTGATTAAAATTTAAACACATCAAGTGACAAGTAATTACATTCTTAGTTCCAAAATACTTACAAGCATATCTAAGACACTAAAAATAGATTCTGATTTCTAATATTAATAATTACCATAGTTATACCTAGTGGTTGAACTAAAACATAAACAATCCGCAGAATTATCTTGTAATGCATTTTTAACAATAATGCGTAGAAACAGAAAAAAAAAAGAAATCACCGAAACCAAAGAATAAGCAGAAAGCAAAACTGAAAATGAAACACATCACCTTGTTTCTAGTTTCCATTATCCATGGATGAATCATGAAGGCCAGCAGAAGATGCTCCGGGGGTACCTGTCTTCACCACATTGCCATCAATCCACTTCACTTTACCGCCAAGAGTCCATACATTTTGTTTTCCATAGATGGCCATCTTTTCCTTAACTAAGTCCATTCTTGCCTTGGTTAGGTCTTCTCTGATTGTTATCTTGGATCCTTTTAGAGATTTCTTCTTAGAATAAATTTCGTCTTTTGTTTTGACTGAGTAGAACTTGACCACCACTGCCCTGGGAGTATTTGGCTTGCTAGTTCCAACTCTATAGGCTACTTCAATGTCATCCACCGTTACCGAGTGTAATTTCATTTTGTTTGTTAATATGTCGAGCACAACATTTTTACAAACCTCATCCGTAGTCTCACGAATGCCAAAAAATCTCAAGTTTGATCGTTTAGAGTTCTGCTCCAAAGTATCAATTTTAGAATATACATAATCAATTCTCGTTCTATTTACCTCCGTACTATTTTTAATCAATTCCATTTTGATCTGCATTTCGTCAAACTTATTCCTCAAGTCAGTAACACCTTGATTTGTTTCTTCAACCTTACGGAGAATAACATTTAAAATATCGTCCTTGGAAGACGTCGCTCCAATTTGCCTGCTTTCTTGATACTTTCCATCGTTTTTTCCCATATTTTTTGCCTGTCTGGTTAAAATACCAGCCATGAATTGTGTCGACAGAAAGATATATGCGTTTAGTTGACACAAACTTCAGTTTATCGGATTTCCAGCAAATTCACTAGCACAGTAATAAAATCACTGTAACTGGAACACCTTCTTCTGCAACCCGACGAATTTTGCACTAGATGGGTTATCTTTAAACTAGAAAAATTTAATTTTTTTGCGGAGCCGAGGTAAACACGCGTCTACTCACACCAGTGGCGCAACATCTTTCCCCAGTGGCGCAACATCTCTATTTGGTCGTTTTCTATCGTTTACAGTCGTTATCTACTCGATTTCTGTTGTTTTTAGCTGTTTTCTGTTCTTTTCTTGTTGTATTCGGCTGAATTTAGTCGTTTTTTATTGTTTAGCACTTTTATCTGCCTTCTTTCTGTCGTTATGCTCTGTTTTCTGTTCTATTTGGTTGTATTCAGTCGTTCTCTACCGTTTACAGCCGTTATCTGCTTGCTTTCTGTTGTTTTGAGAGCTGTTTTCTGTTATTTTCGGATGTATTCGGCTGTGTTTTGTCGTTTTCTGTTGTTTAGCGCTGTTATCTGCCTGCTTTCTGTTGTTATGCTCTGTTTTCTGTTCTATTCGGTTGTATTTGGTCGTTTTGTACCGTTTACAGTTGTTATCTGCTTGATTTCTGTTGTTTTTAGCTATTTTCTGTTCCTTTCTTGTTGTATTCGGCTGAATTTAATCGTTTTCTATAGTTTAGCGCTGTTATCTGCCCGCTTTCTGTTGTTATGCTCTGTTTTCTGTTCTATTTAGTTGCATGCGGCCATTTGCTACCGTTTACAGCCGTTATCTGCTTGCTTTCTGTTGCTTTGAGAGCTGTTTTCTGTTATTTTCGGATGTATTCGGCTGTGCTTAGTCGTTTTTTCTTGTTTAGCGCTGTTATCTGCTTGCTTTCTGTCGGTTTTGGCTCTATTCGGTTGTATTTGGTCGTTTTCTATCGTTTACAGTTGTTATCTACTCGATTTCTGTTGTTTTTAGCCGTTTTCTGTTCTTTTCTTGTTGTATTCGGCAGAATTTAGTCGTTTTTTATTGTCTAGCGCTTTTATCTGCCTGCTTTCTGTTGTTATGCTCTGTTTTCTGTTCTATTTGGTTGTATTCGGTCGTTTTCTACCGTTTACAGCCGTTATCTGCTTGCTTTCTGTTGTTCTAGGAGCTGTTTTCTGTTATTTTCAGTTGTACTCTGCCGTATTTAGTCGTTTTCTGTTGCTTAGCGCTGTTATCTGCTTACTTTCTGTCGTTCTTAGCTGGATTTGACTCTATTAGGTTGTATTTGGTCATTTTCTACCGTTTACAGCTGTTATCCGCCTGCTTTTTGTTGTTTTTAGCTATTTTCTGTTCTTTTCTTGTTGTATTTGGCTGAATTTAGTCGTTTTCTATTGTTTAGCGCTGTTATCTGCCCGCTTTCTGTTGTTATGCCCTGTTTTCTGTTCTGTTTGGTTGTACTCGGTCGCTTTCTAGCGTTTGCAGCCGTTATCTGCTTGCTTTCTGTCGTTTTGCGTTAGTTTTGACTCTATTCGGTTGTATTTGGTCGTTTTGTACAGTTTACAGTTGTTATCTGCTCGATTTCTGTTGTTTTTAGCTGTTTTCTGTCCTTTTCTTGTTGTATTCGGCTGAATTTAGTCGTTTTCTATTGTTTAGCGCTGTTATCTGCCTGCTTTCTGTTGTTATGGTCTGTTTTCTGTTCTATTTGGTTGTATTCGGTCGTTTTCTACCGTTTACAGCCATTATCTGCTTGCTTTCTGTTGCTTTGAGAGCTGTTTTCTGTTATTTTCGGATGTATTCGGCTGTGCTTAGTCGTTTTTTCTTGTTTAGCGCTGTTATCTGCTTGCTTTCTGTCGGTTTTGGCTCTATTCGGTTGTATTTGGTCGTTTTCTATCGTTTACAGTTGTTATCTACTCGATTTCTGTTGTTTTTAGCTGTTTTCTGTTCTTTTCTTGTTGTATTCGGCTGAATTTAGTCGTTTTTTATTGTTTAGCACTTTTATCTGCCTTCTTTCTGTTGTTATGTTCTGTTTTCTGTTCTATTTGGTTGTATTCAGTCGTTCTCTACCGTTTACAGCCGTTATCTGCTTGCTTTCTGTTGTTTTGAGAGCTGTTTTCTGTTATTTTCGGATGTATTCGGCTGTGTTTTGTCGTTTTCTGTTGTTTAGCGCTGTTATCTGCCTGCTTTCTGTTGTTATGCTCTGTTTTCTGTTCTATTCGGTTGTATTTGGTCGTTTTGTACCGTTTACAGTTGTTATCTGCTTGATTTCTGTTGTTCTTAGCTATTTTCTGTTCTTTTCTTGTTGTATTCGGCTGAATTTAATCGTTTTCTATTGTTTAGCGCTGTTATCTGCCCGCTTTCTGCTGTTATGCTCTGTTTTCTGTTCTATTTAGTTGCATGCGACCATTTGCTACCGTTTACAGCCGTTATCTGCTTGCTTTCTGTTGCTTTGAGAGCTGTTTTCTGTTATTTTCGGATGTATTCGGCTGTGCTTAGTCGTTTTTTCTTGTTTAGCGCTGTTATCTGCTTGCTTTCTGTCGGTTTTGGCTCTATTCGGTTGTATTTGGTCGTTTTCTATCGTTTACAGTTGTTATCTACTCGATTTCTGTTGTTTTTAGCTGTTTTCTGTTCTTTTCTTGTTGTATTCGGCTGAATTTAGTCGTTTTTTATTGTCTAGCGCTTTTATCTGCCTGCTTTCTGTTGTTATGCTCTGTTTTCTGTTCTATTTGGTTGTATTCGGTCGTTTTCTACCGTTTACAGCCGTTATCTGCTTGCTTTCTGTTGTTCTAGGAGCTGTTTTCTGTTATTTTCAGTTGTACTCTGCCGTATTTAGTCGTTTTCTGTTGCTTAGCGCTGTTATCTGCTTACTTTCTGTCGTTCTTAGCTGGATTTGACTCTATTAGGTTGTATTTGGTCATTTTCTACCGTTTACAGCTGTTATCCGCCTGCTTTTTGTTGTTTTTAGCTATTTTCTGTTCTTTTCTTGTTGTATTCGGCTGAATTTAGTCGTTTTCTATTGTTTAGCGCTGTTATCTGCCCGCTTTCTGTTGTCATGCTCTGTTTTCTGTTCTATTTGGTTGTACTCGGTCGCTTTCTAGCGTTTACAGCCGTTATCTGCTTGCTTTCTGTCGTTTTGCGTTAGTTTTGACTCTATTCGGTTGTATTTGGTCGTTTTGTACCGTTTACAGTTGTTATCTGCTTGATTTCTGTTGTTTTTAGCTGTTTTCTGTCCTTTTCTTGTTGTATTCGGCTGAATTTAGTCGTTTTCTATTGTTTAGCGCTGTTATCTGCCTGCTTTCTGTTGTTATGCTCTGTTTTCTGTTCTATTTGGTTGTATTCAGTCGTTTTCCTACCGTTTACAGCCGTTATCTGCTTGCTTTCTGTTGTTCTAAGAGCTGTTATCTGTTATTTTCAGTTGTATTCCGCTGTATTTAGTGGTTTTCTGTTGTCTAGCGCTGTTATCTGCTTACTTTCTGTCGTTTTTAGCCGGATTTGGCTCTATTCGGTTGTATTTGGTAATTTTCTACCGTTTTACAGCTGTTATCTGCCTGCTTTCTGTTGTTTTTAGCTGTTTTCTACTCATTTTGGTTGTATTCGGCTGTGTTTAGTCGTTTGCTGCTGTTTCCCGCTGTTATCTGCTTGCTTTCTGTCGTTTTAAGTTAGCTCTGACCCTATTCGGTTGTATTTGGTCGTTTTCTATCGTTTACAGTTGTTATCTGCTTGATTTCTGTTGTTTTTAGCTATTTTCTGTTCTTTTCTTGTTGTATTCGGCTGAATTTAGTCGTTTTCTATTGTTTAGCGCTGTTATCTGCCCGCTTTCTGTTGTTATGCTCTGTTTTCTGTTCTATTTAGTTGCATGCGGCCGTTTCCTACCGTTTACAGCCGTTATCTGCTTGCTTTCTGTCGTTTTGCGTTAGTTTTTGACTCTATTCGGTTTGTATTTGGTCGTTTTTGTACCGTTTACGGTTGTTATCTGCTTGATTTCTGTTGTTTTTAGCTGTTTTCTGTCCTTTTCTTGTTGTATTCGGCTGAATTTAGTCGTTTTCTATTGTTTAGCGCTGTTATCTGCCTGCTTTCTGTTGTTATGCTCTGTTTTCTGTTTTATTTGGTTGTATTCAGTCGTTTCCTACCGTTTACAGCCGTTATCTGCTTGCTTTCTGTTGTTCTAAGAGCTGTTTTCTGTTATTTTCAGTTGTATTCCGCTGTGTTTAGTGGTTTTCTGTTGTCTAGCGCTGTTATCTGCCTACTTTCTGTCGTTTTTAGCCGGATTTGCCTGTTGTTTTTAGCTGTTTTCTACTCATTTTTGTTGTATTCGGCTGTGTTTAGTCGTTTTCTGCTGTTTCCCGCTGTTATCTGCTTGCTTTCTGTCGTTTTGAGTTAGTTCTGACCCTATTCGGTTGTATTTGGTCGTTTTCTATCGTTTGCGGTTGTTATCTCTGCTTGATTTCTGTTGTTTTTAGCTATTTTCTGTTCTTTTCTTGTAGTATTCGGCTGAATTTAGTCGTTTTCTATTGTTTAGCGCTGTTATCTGCCCGCTTTCTGTTGTTATGCTCTGTTTTCTGTCCTATTTAGTTGCATGCGGCCCGTTTCCTACCGTTTACAGCCGTTATCTGCTTGCTTTCTGTTGCTTTGAGAGCTGTTTTCTGTTATTTTCGGATGTATTCGGCTGTGCTTAGTCGTTTTTTCTTGTTTAGCGCTGTTATCTACTTGCTTTCTGTCGGTTTTGGCTCTATTCGGTTGTATTTGGTCGTTTTCTATCGTTTACAGTTGTTATCTACTCGATTTCTGTTGTTTTTAGCTGTTTTCTGTTCTTTTCTTGTTGTATTCGGCTGAATTTAGTCGTTTTTTATTGTTTAGCACTTTTATCTGCCTTCTTTCTGTTGTTATGCTCTGTTTTCTGTTCTATTTGGTTGTATTCAGTCGTTTTCCTACCGTTTACAGCCGTTATCTGCTTGCTTTCTGTTGTTTTGAGAGCTGTTTTCTGTTATTTTCGGATGTATTCGGCTGTGTTTTGTCGTTTTCTGTTGTTTAACGCTGTTATCTGCCTGCTTTCTGTTGTTATGCTCTGTTTTTCTGTTCTATTCGGTTGTATTTGGTCGTTTTGTACCGTTTACAGTTGTTATCTGCTTGATTTCTGTTGTTTTTAGCTATTTTCTGTTCTTTTCTTGTTGCATTCGGCTGAATTTAGTCGTTTTCTATTGTTTAGCGCTGTTATCTGCCCGCTTTCTGTTGCTATGCTCTGTTTTCTGTTCTATTTGGTTGTACTCGGTCGCTTTCTAGCGTTTACAGCCGTTATCTGCTTGCTTTCTGTCGTTTTGCGTTAGTTTTGACTCTATTCGGTTGTATTTGGTCGTTTTGTACCATTTACAGTTGTTATCTGCTTGATTTCTGTTGTTTTTAGCTGTTTTTCTGTCCTTTTCTTGTTGTATTCGGCTGAATTTAGTCGTTTTCTATTGTTTAGCGCTGTTATCTGCCTGCTTTCTGTCGTTATGCTCTGTTTTCTGTTCTATTTGGTTGTATTCGGTCGCTTTCTACCGTTTACAGCCGCTATCTGCTTGCTTTCTGTTGTTCTAAGAGCTGTTTTCTGTTATTTTCAGTTGTATTCCGCTGTGTTTAGTGGTTTTCTGTTGTCTAGCGCTGTTATCTGCCTACTTTCTTTCGTTTTTAGCCGGATTTGCCTGTTGTTTTTAGCTGTTTTCTACTCATTTTTTGTTGTATTCGGCTGTGTTTAGTCGTTTTCTGCTGTTTCCCGCTGTTATCTGCTTGCTTTCTGTCGTTTTGAGTTAGTTCTGACCCTATTCGGTTGTATTTGGTCGTCTTCTATCGTTTGCGGTTGTTATCTGCTTGATTTCTGTTGTTTTTAGCTATTTTCTGTTCTTTTCTTGTTGTATTCGGCTGAATTTAGTCGTTTTCTATTGTTTAGCGCTGTTATCTGCCCGCTTTCTGTTGTTATGCTCTGTTTTCTGTCCTATTTAGTTGCATGCGGCCGTTTCCTACCGTTTACAGCCGTTATCTGCTTGCTTTCTGTTGCTTTGAGAGCTGTTTTCTGTTATTTTCGGATGTATTCGGCTGTGCTTAAGTCGTTTTTTCTTGTTTAGCGCTGTTATCTGCTTGCTTTCTGTCGGTTTTGGCTCTATTCGGTTGTATTTGGTCGTTTTCTATCGTTTACAGTTGTTATCTACTCGATTTCTGTTGTTTTTAGCTGTTTTCTGTTCTTTTCTTGTTGTATTCGGCTGAATTTAGTCGTTTTTTATTGTTTAGCACTTTTATCTGCCTTCTTTCTGTTGTTATGCTCTGTTTTCTGTTCTATTTGGTTGTATTCAGTCGTTTTCTACCGTTTACAGCCGTTATCTGCTTGCTTTCTGTTGTTTTGAGAGCTGTTTTCTGTTATTTTCGGATGTATTCGGCTGTGTTTTGTCGTTTTCTGTTGTTTAACGCTGTTATCTGCCTGCTTTCTGTTGTCATGCTCTGTTTTCTGTTCTATTCGGTTGTATTTGGTCGTTTTGTACCGTTTACAGTTGTTATCTGCTTGATTTCTGTTGTTTTTAGCTATTTTCTGTTCTTTTCTTGTTGCATTCGGCTGAATTTAGTCGTTTTCTATTGTTTAGCGCTGTTATCTGCCCGCTTTCTGTTGCTATGCTCTGTTTTCTGTTCTATTTGGTTGTACTCGGTCGCTTTCTAGCGTTTACAGCCGTTATCTGCTTGCTTTCTGTCGTTTTGCGTTAGTTTTGACTCTATTCGGTTGTATTTGGTCGTTTTGTACCATTTACAGTTGTTATCTGCTTGATTTCTGTTGTTTTTAGCTGTTTTCTGTCCTTTTCTTGTTGTATTCGGCTGAATTTAGTCGTTTTCTATTGTTTAGCGCTGTTATCTGCCTGCTTTCTGTCGTTATGCTCTGTTTTCTGTTCTATTTGGTTGTATTCGGTCGTTTTCTACCGTTTACAGCCGCTATCTGCTTGCTTTCTGTTGTTCTAAGAGCTGTTTTCTGTTATTTTCAGTTGTATTCCGCTGTGTTTAGTGGTTTTCTGTTGTCTAGCGCTGTTATCTGCTTACTTTCTGTCGTTTTTAGCCGGATTTGGCTCTATTCGGTTGTATTTGGTCATTTTCTACCGTTTACAGCTGTTATCTGCCTGCTTTCTGTTGTTTTTAGCTGTTTTCTACTCATTTTGGTTGTATTCGGCTGCGTTTAGTCGTTTTCTGCTGTTTCCCGCTGTTATCTGCTTGCTTTCTGTCGTTTTGAGTTAGTTCTGACCCTATTCGGTTGTATTTGGTCGTTTTCTATCGTTTACAGTTGTTATCTGCTTGATTTCTGTTGTTTTTAGCTATTTTCTGTTCTTTTCTTGTTGTATTCGGCTGAATTTAGTCGTTTTCTATTGTTTAGCGCTGTTATCTGCCCGCTTTCTGTTGTTATGCTCTGTTTTCTGTTCTATTTAGTTGTACGCGGCGCCGTTTCCTACCGTTTACAGCCGTTATCTGCTTGCTTTCTGTTGCTTTGAGAGCTGTTTTTTGTTATTTTCGGATGTATTCGGCTGTGCTTAGTCGTTTTCTCTTGTTTAGCGCTGTTATCTGCTTGCTTTCTGTCGGTTTTGGCTCTATTCGGTTGTATTTGGTCGTTTTCTATCGTTTACAGTTGTTATCTGCTTGATTTCTGTTGTTTTTAGCTATTTTCTGTTCTTTTCTTGTTGTATTCGGCTGAATTTAGTCGTTTTCTATTGTTTAGCGCTGTTATCTGCCCGCTTTCTGTTGTTATGCTCTGTTTTCTGTTCTATTTAGTTGCATGCGGGCCGTTTCCTACCGTTTACAGCCGTTATCTGCTTGCTTTCTGTTGCTTTGAGAGCTGTTTTCTGTTATTTTCGGATGTATTCGGCTGTGCTTAGTCGTTTTCTCTTGTTTAGCGCTGTTATCTGCTTGCTTTCTGTCGGTTTTGGCTCTATTCGGTTGTATTTGGTCGTTTTCTATCGTTTACAGTTGTTATCTACTCGATTTCTGTTGTTTTTAGCTGTTTTCTGTTCTTTTCTTGTTGTATTCGGCTGAATTTAGTCATTTTCTATTGTTTAGCGCTGTTATCTGCCTGCTTTCTGTTGTTATGTCTCTGTTTTCTGTTCGATTTGGTTGTACTCGGTCGTTTTCTGTTGCTTAGCGCTGTTATCTGCTTACTTTCTGTCGTTTTTAGCTGGATTTGACTCTATTCGGTTGTATTTGGTCATTTTCTACCGTTTACAGCTGTTATCTGCCCTGCTTCTTGTTGTTTTTAGCTATTTTCTGTTCTTTTCTTGTTGTATTCGGCTGAATTTAGTCGTTTTCTATTGTTTAGCGCTGTTATCTGCCCGCTTTCTGTTGTTATGCCCTGTTTTCTGTTCTGTTTTGGTTGTACTCGGTCGCTTTCTAGCGTTTGCAGCCGTTATCTGCTTGCTTTCTGTCGTTTTGCGTTAGTTTTGACTCTATTCGGTTGTATTTGGTCGTTTTGTACCGTTTAAGTTGTTATCTGCTCGATTTCTGTTGTTTTTAGCTGTTTTTCTGTCCTTTTCTTGTTGTATTCGGCTGAATTTAGTCGTTTTCTATTGTTTAGCGCTGTTATCTGCCTGCTTTCTGTTGTTATGGTCCTGTTTTCTGTTCTATTTGGTTGTATTCGGTCGTTTCTTCTACCGTTTACAGCCGTTATCTGCTTGCTTTCTGTTGTTCTAGGAGCTGTTTTCTGTTATTTTCAATTGTATTCCGCTGTGTTAAGTGGTTTTCTGTTATCTAGCGCTGTTATCTGCTTACTTTCTGTCGTTTTTAGCCGGATTTGGCTCTATTCGGTTGTATTTGGTCATTTTTCTACCGTTTACAGCTGTTATCTGCCTGCTTTCTGTTGTTTTTAGCTGTTTTCTACTCATTTTTGTTGTATTCGGCTGTGTTTAGTCGTTTTCTGCTGTTTCCCGCTGTTATCTGCTTGCTTTCTGTCGTTTTGATTTAGTTCTGACACTATTCGGTTGCATTTGGTCGTTTTCTATCGTTTACGGTTGTTATCTGCTTGATTTCTGTTGTTTTTAGCTATTTTCTGTTCTTTTCTTGTTGTATTCGGCTGAATTTAGTCGTTTTCTATTGTTTAGCGCTGTTATCTGCCCGCTTTCTGTTGTTATGCTCTGTTTTCTGTTCTATTTAGTTGCATGCGGCCGTTTCCTACCGTTTACAGCCGTTATCTGCTTGCTTTCTGTTGCTTTGAGAGCTGTTTTCTGTTATTTTCGGATGTATTCGGCTGTGCTTAGTCGTTTTTTTCTTGTTTAGCGCTGTTATCTGCTTGCTTTCTGTCGGTTTTGGCTCTATTTCGGTTGTATTTGGTCGTTTTCTATCGTTTACAGTCGTTATCTACTCGATTTCTGTTGTTTTTAGCTGTTTTCTGTTCTTTTCTTGTTGTATTCGGCTGAATTTAGTCGTTTTTTATTGTTTAGCACTTTTATCTGCCTTCTTTCTGTCGTTATGCTCTGTTTTCTGTTCTATTTTGGTTGTATTCAGTCGTTCTCTACCGTTTACAGCCGTTATCTGCTTGCTTTCTGTTGTTTTGAGAGCTGTTTTCTGTTATTTTCGGATGTATTCGGCTGTGTTTTGTCGTTTTCTTGTTGTTTAGCGCTGTTATCTGCCTGCTTTCTGTTGTTATGCTCTGTTTTCTGTTCTATTCGGTTGTATTTGGTCGTTTTGTACCGTTTACAGTTGTTATCTGCTTGATTTCTGTTGTTTTTAGCTATTTTCTGTTCCTTTCTTGTTGTATTCGGCTGAATTTAATCGTTTTCTATTGTTTAGCGCTGTTATCTGCCCGCTTTCTGTTGTTATGCTCTGTTTTCTGTTCTATTTAGTTGCATGCGGCCATTTGCTACCGTTTACAGCCGTTATCTGCTTGCTTTCTGTTGCTTTGAGAGCTGTTTTCTGTTATTTTCGGATGTATTCGGCTGTGCTTAGTCGTTTTTTTCTTGTTTAGCGCTGTTATCTGCTTGCTTTCTGTCGGTCTTTGGCTCTATTCGGTTGTATTTGGTCGTTTTCTATCGTTTACAGTTGTTATCTACTCGATTTCTGTTGTTTTTAGCCGTTTTCTGTTCTTTTCTTGTTGTATTCGGCAGAATTTAGTCGTTTTTTATTGTCTAGCGCTTTTATCTGCCTGCTTTCTGTTGTTATGCTCTGTTTTCTGTTCTATT